>PVIY010029664.1:0-31791 GCA_004026745.1 Myrmecophaga tridactyla | reverse complement strand
GGTCACTGAAGGTATGTGCAGGTGTACAGAGGTACGGGTCACTGAAGGTATGTGCAGGTGTACAGAGGTACGGGTCGCTGTAGGTATGTGCAGGTGTACAGAGGTACAGGTCACTGTAGGTATGTGCAGGTGTACAGAGGTACAGGTCACTGTAGGTATGTGCAGGTGTACAGAGGTACGGGTCACTGAAGAAAAACTCAAAGCATAGCCTTGTAGCTCACATTACATATGAGCTACAAGTCAGCTGTGACTCTGTGGCTCCTCTCCACGTCTTCTTCATCCCAGGATTCAGGCTAAAGGAGTCCCATCTGAGACCTGCCATCCTCAAGGAAGAAATAAAAGAGCAAGAGAGCTGATAAAACCACAGAATGGGCCTTAAAGCATCTGCTCGGGTTGTGGATGGGTGAGCTTAATGTACAATCATGTCCATTCACAGTCCATCAGCCAAACCAAGTCATTGCCAAGCCAGAAGTCAATGGCAGGGAAGTGGCCTCTTCCCATGGGCCACTTCATATATATACCCTTTCTTCATTTGTCCTTGTTCCAATTCCCTTCCTTCACAGCTGAAATCAGGAGAACGGTATTTGCACATTTAAACGCTTGTGTAGTATTTACCATCATTGACTCTAATTATTGGAAACTAAGATTCTAACAGAAAATAAGGAAAGCACAAATTATCATTATTTAAAGCTTTAAGTTCTACCTCTGGTTTCTATAAGCAGCATTCGTATGAAACTTAGATTCTTCTATCATTCTTCTTAACCCAAAAAACAACTAAAGGAAAACTATTATAAATAGCTCTATCAAATAATTCTTCACGTCATTAAATCACTTGCTGTTTATGCAGAAGCAGGAAATGAACACAGAATCCACAAAACTCCAGAAATAACAGTGTAGGGAATAGCAACTGATAATGAGCTGTGTTGTGCTTTTAGATTGGTCCCTAGTTCCTAAACCACCTCCCTGCCCCAACCCTGCTGGCTCCTCCTTCTCCCCTCTACAGAGAGGCTCCTCTCTCAGGAGAGAGGTTGAGAGTCAAAACCTCCTTTTACCCAGCCTGCCCGTCTAAGAGGGAGCTTTTCTCCAAACCTTGAGAGTCTGCTCCCCCTTATTTTCCTAATTGTCTTCTCCTCCCTAAGAAGGTGTTCCCAAAGTGTCCTCCTATACCTGACAACTGAATTTAGCTAACATTTGTTGGATGCCAGCCTCCTGGAGGACCCTCTGGGTGGCACAAAAAGGAAGCAGACAATTTCTGTTCTGCCCTACCCTTCAGTAAATCCCAGTCTAGTGAATTAAATGGACAAATACACGACAGCACTTTACAAAGTGCTCGGCACATGGTAAGTCCTCAATAAATAATTGTTGAAAGAATGAGTGAGTGGATGACTATGTAGAAAATTTCATGGAGAGCAGACTATGGTAAATGCCACAGAAGAGAAAAAGACAAACTATACTGGGAGACTTGGTGGGAGAGCCCTCACCTGTGGTTAGTTAGAGGCACCCAGGAGGGCTTCATAGGGGAAATAGATTCAAGGATAGCTATAAGGACTGAGATTTGTTGAGCCAGACATCCCAGGACTCCCTGGGAATGAGAAATCTTTCCCGGGCCTTTTCTCAACAGCATAGACATACAGTAGCTTTCTAAATACAAAGATAGGAACCCAGGGATGGTAAGGCAGGGCTTGGGAGCAAGATCTGAGGCTGAAGAATGACCTGTTGCCAGCTCTCCACAAGAGGCTCAGCTTCCCAGGTGGGATGCACAGCCTGATTTCACATCTGACAGGTTTACAGTCCCACCTCCACCACCACCCTGATTCTTATCTTTTAAGGTGTTCAACCTGAACTTGATGAATCATTTATTTCTTCAGTGTATCCTGGATACCCCAGCGCTGGGTGCGTTTCTTTTGAAGAGTGAACATGTTGCAGTTGTTGGGGCCGAGAAAGCCTTTTCAGATTGCCTTCTCTAGGGCACCAGGGAGAGGAAGGACTGGAATTGTAATCCGGATACTTGTTAAAGGGACCACCATCTTGGGTCTGACATGAAACACTTATCTTGACCTGTATGTTTTGCACTCAGTTCATCTGCAATAATGATAACCATCATATACTGAGGACCTACCAAGACCTTGGCCCAGGGCTGGGTATTTTACCTCATTTAACCTTTTTTTAACAACCGTAAGAGCTGGTTATTATGTTCCTTTTGCAGAAAAGGAAATAGATGCTCATGGCCACTGCCTTAGTAAGTGGCAAATTTCAGATTCAGAAGCACATCTGTTTGGCTCCAGAGGTTTTGCAGTTGGCAAGCCACCAACGCACATTTATTATGTGCTAGCCATGAAAGAAATACTAGGCCCTACTAATTGCTCATGTTTGAGAATCTTAGTCCTTTCCTCATGGAACTTATAAGTGATAAGAGGCAAGCTCACAAAGACCAAGTTACAATTAACAACAACAACAAAAAAAGCTTCTTGGAAGAAAAAATTCTGAAAGCAGTAATGTATAGCGATGCCACAGTGAATTTAAACAATGGTGCTGATGACAGAGGGTTGTGGTTATGAGCGTCCTGCGCAGGGACAGATTACTTAGGTTTGAATTCTAGTTCCAGCTGTTTCTAGTAATAGGAACTTGGGAAAATTATTTATTCCCTTAACCTCTGTTTCCTCATCTGTCAATTGGGGCTAGTAGCAATACTTTGCCCACAGGGTTGTTGTGAGGGTTAAATGAGAGAAAGCACTTAGCATAGGCCTCAATACATATTAAATGCTAAATAATTACACCATCAAAAGAAAAGCCACTATTCTTCTCATACCTCCTACCTGGCATTAACAAAAATAATATCCTGTCTAAACAGACATGACTTAAATTTTAAAATAAAAATTATTAGTGTTGTTAATGAATATTTTCACTGACTCTTATATGTAGGTTTTAAAATATAATTTAATTCCCAAAATATTTCTGCCCTGTCCAAAACATTTAGCTTAAGTCAAATACGGGTATATGCCACCAACAGTACAATCAGGGCAAAATTAAAATGCTCATTGGCGTAAGGGAATAGTATGACAGAAGCACAAAGAAAAAGCTAATAAGATATGTGATGGAAGTGAAAGGTCAGACTAAAAATAAAGTGAATATTATTTGGCCATAAAAAAAGGAATGAGGTTCTGATACATGCTATGACATGAATGAACCTTAAAGACATCTTATTGTGTGAAATAAGTCAGACACAAAAAGACAAATATTGTATGATTTCTCTTATATGAAATGCCTAGAGCAAGCAAATTCATAGAGGCAGAAAATAGATTTAAGTAGTACAAGTTATCAGGGATGTGGTGTAGGAAGAATTGGGGAGTTACTTCTTAATAGGTATAGCGATTCCATTTAGGGTGATGAAAAAATTTTGGTAATGAACGTATGTGATGGTGGCATAATACTGGGAATGAAATTGATATCATTTAATTGCATACTTATAAGGATTAAAATGGAAAATTTTGTCTTGTATGTGTGTTACCACAATAAAATTTAGAAAATAAAGTGTGACATTGGGTGCAGGAGTGTGTATGCATTCAGGAACAGCTCTGTCCAGCCAAGAATAAATCCAAGTATAATTCAAGACAGGGAATTGTGACTGAGGAATCAGGCCACAGAGCCCCCTTTGCCTCACTTGATAGATTGCTTCTTCACTGCAAGTGATTGCTTTATTCAGTCCTAACAGGAGAAACCTTTTTTGTAATGCTTCATGTGCTTTTATGGCACAAACCAATATAAGTATTTACTGGATCTATAAGTAAAAGTTATAAATTCTTATTTATCTTTCTGCATGGAGGAACTATGAAAAACATGTGGAAAGTAACATCTATTTTTCTCCTAGAAAATTTGGGTAATGAATGATGGTGATGGTGCTAAGGATGCAACAGAGACGCTCAGTTTCAGAAGTGAAAAAGAGCCTCTGCCATACTTTCTGGCACACACAATGGGAAATAGTTTATGCTGAATGCATGCATATTGAAATATTCCTTTGACCAGTTTACCAGAGAGTGATGATTGGGTGACCAGCTTCACATGCCCATGGTGACAGATTGTATTCCTAACCCCAACAAGCAGGCCAAAAAGAGGAGGTTCAGGGAGAGAAGGACAAGGAAAGCACATGATCAGGCCAGTGCTGTCAATGGAAAACTGAAGTAAAGCCCATGTCTAGTCAGTGGCTCTGCAAAATACCCTTCATCCCCAGGGTGGCCCCTGACTGCATTAGCTGAATCCCAAATTTTAGGTTCTGCCCCTGCTTGGCTTTGCTCCTATGGTGCAAAGTGGAACTTTATATTAGAGCCATTGGGACTCATCTCCCAACATATCCAGGGTAGGGTTGGGTCACTTACCAAAGCTATAAAGAGTAGAAGTAGAGTTTCCAGTTCTCTTTGCTCTCCCAACAATGTCCTTCCCAAACATTTCACAGTCTCCAGGTCCCAGGTCTCTTGCTGCCCCCCATTGTCTATGGTGTTGGGGTTCAGTATTAGTGTTGGCTTGTTCTTTTGAATTCTTGTTAGTGGTAATCCTTTGATAAACCTATATTTTTGGGGGGTATGTGTGCATGGTCCAGGAATTGAACCCGCATCTCCCACATGGAAGGTGAGCATTCTACAACTGAAACACCCGTGCACCCAAACCTATAATTTTTAACTACAGAAACAAGGGAGTCTTTAGCTGTCAATAAAGTGCTGAACCAACTCACCTTGTTCCTATTGGTTTCTAAACCCTGGTCCACCCACCACTAGGTGCTGTTGTCCCTAGATAAGTCTCACCTCCAATACTCCTACTGGTGCACATGTTCTCTTATTTTCTTTCTTCTGTCTTGACATCACTGAAATTTTACCTCAATTCTTAGGGAATTATTCTCATTTTCTGCCCTAATTTATGAGGCTTTCCTTCAATCCTTATTGCTCTAGAGGTGTTTACGTTTTAATAGGGAATAATTCTCTGATCTATGTTGATGAATCTCTAACGTAGGACTTTCCATGGATCCTTTCTGGATAATACAACTCAGATCCTGACTTACCCAGATATGGCTGACTGGATCCATGTCCAGTTAAACCCTCACATGGAGCATTATTCTCTGGGGACTCACTTTCCAGAACCTCTACATTTTGTAGACCATCAGTTTCTGGTCTCTTTGTGCCTAGGAGTTCAGTTCTTCTGTTTTCGCTTTCCTCTCACATTTTACTGTAAGCTGCAATGAGATACCAGGCTATGCTTTCCACATTTCTTGGAAATCTCCTCAGCTAAATCCAAGCTCATCACTTTTAAATTCTGCCTTCCATCAGGTATCAGAACTCAATTTTGCCAAGTTCTCTGCCACTTTAAAACAAGGGTTGCCTTTCTTCCAGGTTCCAATAACACATTCATCATTTCCCTCCAAGGTACTGCCTCATGGAAGTAACTCTAGCATCCATATTTCTACCAAAAGTTGTTCCAAAGCAATCTAGGCCTTTTCTATCAAGTGATAGAAAGCATTTGATAGAAAAGTGCTTTCTTTCTATCAAGTGCCTCACAATTCTTCCAGTCTATACGCATTCATTTCCCAATTCCAAAGCTGTTTCCACATTTTTGGTAGTTGCAATAGCAGCACCCCACTCTTCTAGTACCAAAATCTATTTTAGTTTCCTAGGGTTCTTAAAGCAGATACCATGAAATGATTCAGCTTGAACAATGAGAATTTATTCAGTGCTCATGGTTAAAATCCCAGAAAAATGTCCAAATCAAGGTATCATCAAGGTGATGCTTTCTTCAAAGTGATGTAACCCCAGAAAAACATGGTCTTAAATTAAATTCATTTCTGTGAGTATAAGTATTGAAACCTTTTGATGAGCCTACTTCAAATGAGGGGTGATCCACCTCATTCAAGCTGATTCTTAATCCTATTACTCTTTATAAGAGAATGAAATGCAGACAAAGAGAAAGAAAGCCAGGAAAGCAAGAAGCTGAAAGCAAGAAAACCTGGAAGAGAAGGGAAACACCAGCAGATGCCATCATGTGTCTTGCCATGTGGCAGAGGAATCACAATTACCAGCAGCTGGTCTTCAGGAGGAACGCATTGCCTTGACAATGTCTTGATTTGGACATTTTCCTGGCTCTAACTGTGAGCAAGGAATACATTCCCATTGTTTAAGCTGACCCATTTTATGGGTATCTAGGAAACTACAACAAAGGGAATGTTTGTTTTAGTTTCTGGGCTTATTAGAAATAAGTTAGAGAGAAGATTGTTTCAGTAGAAGAGATCAAGAGATAGACAGACAGATAGATAGATGTAGAGATAGAGATAGAGAGATACATGAGAGAGAGAGAGAGAAAATAAAGGCCATAAGTTATTTAAATCCTGGTAAAATTTCTGAGATTCATATGTAAAAAGGTGATAGAAGGTTCATGCTCTTATTTAAGAGAGTCAATGTATGAGGTCTATTCAAGCCTAGAAAATCAAATTGAATTAAGATATAATTGAAAAGAATTAAAGGTTAGTAAGGAAAGGGACACATTGTACCTAAGAGTTTAAATTCTTTAAACTTTCCTCTCATTTTCATTACAGCTATTAGTGACCAGTAATTTTTTTTTTTTGCCTTTTTTTATTGCTTAAAAAAGGACAATTATATAAAACGACCTTTGACTTGGTCAACCATGTTAAGGGAAGCTTTGCCACTTCTAGGTGAAGCTTATATTTTACTGAGTCCTGAGATCTAGGGGCAAACAGCTCCATGGGAAGTTCTTCTCAAACTTAAGTATGTGTAAGAATCATCTGGGAGTTTGTTAAGCTACAGAACCCATGAGTACAACTCCAGACAATCTGATTTGGAAAGTCTAGTGTGGGACTTATAAATCTACCATTAAGTAGCACTCCAGCTGATGCTGAACCATATTTTGAGAAATATACTCCAAAGCAGTAGCTTTAATTTGGGGAAGCAGGGGGCTAGAAGTAGGAACCAGAGAATAGAAGAAAGTTATAGATCCCTGTCCAGAAATCACACATAAACACATATTCACTAATCTGAATACATGATTCAGAAACTGCATTCCTGCTCTAATGGGTATGCTTGAAATATATGAAATCACTGTAGGTATTACAGTGATTTTTCATGATTTCAGAGAAGAAAAAAGCCACAGTAAGGTGGGACAGGAATGAATGAATGAGAATGAATTTGTAAGGAGGATGGGGGTTGAATTTCAAATGGCACAGAGTAAGCGTGAAGTCAGATCTGGTAGATGAAGGAAGAAATAATCTGCAGCCATCAAGAGAGATATGATAGTAAAACACCCAGCTTGCTGCACAGGAAGTGCTTTCACAGGAGACTGGAAAATGATAACGCTGGATGGGCAACATGGTGCCAGTTTGTGAATAGCCGTGAGTACCTTGCTGAGGAATCTTATTTTATTTAGTAGCCACACTGAACCCTTAAAAGTATCTAAGGAGGGGATGGAATGATAAAAAATGGTATAGACTGAGTTAAAGAGAGAAAATCTACATTTTAACATGTAAACATATACTTTATTTTGAACATGTTTTAATATAAGGTAGTACAGGTCCTTAAAACTCTTTTTTTAAAAATATTTCTTGACAATTCTTGGACATTTATATTCACTCACATGCTCTACATTTAACTACTTTTAACTTCTGTATATAGATATAGTCCATGAGATGCAGAGCTTGTCCGTCTCATTGTATGCCTAACCCAGGAACATGATTCAGATCTTCATGTCGCTGCTACACATGCCAGCTAGCGGCTTCACGGCCCTTTGTCGTTTTTGTGTTGTTCATAGACAAGATGGGGTACCCTGCTGACGTTCAGGGCAATGCCTTCTCAGCCAGCTTTAATGTCCTCTCCTCTTGGACTTCTGTGACTTTCCCCACATGCTTCACAAGTGAATAAACCTGTGAGGTGTATAAATCTCCCATCTTTCTCTATTTCTCTATCTGGAAGTTGGTGCTGATATGCTACATTGTACTGGGATTAATAAGAAATTGTATCCTTTCCAGGCTAGAAAAAAATGAGTTAAAATTTCACTGTTCACCACTGGAAACTTGACTGTATGCTATCCACATTAAGTAACTAGTCCCTTTAAAACTTGAGGGTACATGTGTGTTTTGAGCATTTCTCAGCTTTGTCCCAAATGTGCAGAGTAACCATCCCATCCTCCTGTCTAGACAAAAGAATCTGTGTCTTTCTGCTCTCCACAGAAAGCATCTGTCATCTGTTTGCAGCTTCCCTTATTTTACCAAGTTACCCAGCCTGGCCACGGGTGCCATTAAGGCCCTGTGAGTGCTCTGGTGGCCAGCCCCCAGCTAATGTCGGATGTCTGAAGTCTGTTTCTACTCCCCCAGAAGACAAGTTATTTTTTCAGGATGGTCTTGGGAGTATTGAGCTGATTCTACATTCATTCTAGTCAGTACAAAGCCAACAGTGGGGCTCATTCCAAAGCCAGTTATTAGTTTAGACTTGCCCAAGTGAGCCCATGTAAGTAAAGACCAAAACATTGTCCTCCAAAATGGGCCCAGGCTTCCTCATCATTAAAAAAAAAAAAAAAAAAATGGATCAATAGGCTATTCATCTGGATTTAAATCCCAAATACTGTCCATGGTGCACTCAAGTTAATTTGCATAATATAGAAATGGGGGACACTTTGGATTAGAGGCAATATAGTGATTAGGAGCTCGGTCTCTACAATCAACTTTCTAGGTTCAAATCCACCTCTGTCAATCACAACCGTGCAACCTTGGGCAAATTGCTTATCATGACTGTTTCAGTTGTCTCGTCTATAACATGGGGTTGATAATATTACCTACCTCTTAGGGTCCCTGTGAGGATCAAATGAGTTAATTAGAATAAAGTGCTAGAACAGTGCCTGGCATGTAGTAAGGGCTATAAAAAGTGTTAGTAAAACATAGAATTTTGCTGTATCTTCCACATCACCATAGCCCAGACTCCCGTCTCCATTAGTCCCAGAATCCTAAAGCCCCTAACTTCTGATTTGTCTGGAGGATTAAGGAGGTGAATGGACTGCAATGGCAACAAGTCACTTTTCCTTTGAATTTCCAGGGCTGGATCACTACCCATTTTGTTGCTTCTTCCCATTTTTTAAGTGTCAAAAAATGTAATATTCATGTGTCAAGGGATCTAGGATTCTACTTTAACATTTTACAGCCTCTTTGTAAAGCTACCTTTTCACTTTTAGGGAAGGCAGTTTTATGATTCCCTTTGATAACCACTTAACTACTGAGACCCAAACAAAGAAGAGGCTAGAGTCCCACTTCTTCAACAATATTCAAATTAGCTCCAGGACTCATAATTCTGTGTTTTCATTTATTGCTGCAGTAAAGTAAATGGTTCTTTTATCCAAATGTTATTTCCTTGCTATTAATTCAGTAGTTATTTTGGATTGTGGTACTCCTCTTTGATTTAGGGATATGGCACCTTATAAATATTTAAAAGTCCAAGACTGACACTTGGAAAAATTGACTTTGATTTGTTTTGTTAATATCTTATGGCCAGAGTAATTATATGCTTGGGAGATGTGGTCCCATTGTCTATTTATTGGACGAGATGGGGAGCATGTATCTCTGTAGCAATGAGTTGGCACCTGAATGGTCTTCCCAAATCTCTTGCAGACAGGAGCTCCAAGCACACCTCAGAACACATGCTACTCTTTATTCTTTATAATTTTCTCCAGAAACTGCTTTTGAATGCAGGAATTTGTAGATGAAACTACCTATGCTCCTCACAATTGCTGAAAATGGTCATTCCTGAAAGGCTTGAGGCTTTCTCTGCATCTCCAAGTACCAGCAAGGGTTTACAACAGGGCTCAGGGGGATCTATAGACTGGAATGATTTAACCATGGATCAATCAACCTATTAGGGAAGAAAAATGGCAAGGTCAATCAGGATGGGTCTTGGTGAACCAGAGGTCATCCTACATTTTTCAACCTAATGTTCTTATTTCCTTTCCATTAACATTTCATAATGAAAAAATGCCTATATCTTTAATTTTTAAGATAATTAAGTAAATTTAGTGCCTCTGAAGGGTTAGAGGATTTATAATGGCATCAGGGAATACACTATCAATAATCTCCAAACAGGGCCACCTTAATAACAGCAGTGCAGTCTCCATCACTATTTATGTGCCTTGGCTACAAACCATAAGAGGGTTCTATATCCTTTGCCAATTCAGAACCAAATTTCTGAATTGAGACTAGGAAGACTGACTTTTGGGACAGGGCTTCTAACCTCTTAGGAAGTGATCTCCCAGTTGTATTTGAATTTGAATTTGAATTTGAACAAACTACAGCAGGCACAGATCTTTCTAAGTATTTGGCATATACAGTGCCCTGAAACCCATGGTGGAAAGAGAGAGTTGTTGTGGAACATCACTAAGGAAAAGAAACATGGCAAATGTCTCTACCATTGTTACATCCTGGACCTCATTATTGATACAAGTGAACACAAAGGGGCACAGAACAAGAGAAAGAGATCTATATGGTGGCAGCCAACCTATACACATTTAGGAACAAAGGGACTAAAGACCAAATGCTGACTTACCTCTGAGGTCTCCAAGCTGATTATTTAAGGCATCATTTAATAAATATAATTTCAGTGATTTGGGGATAAAAAATGATAGATTAACCACATTTTCCTTTGTTCCCTCCCCAACCCCACTAAAACAACAATAAAGGGATTTTTAAAGCAATAAATCCTTAAGGACAAAGAAAATGGGAGAAGACTCAACAATGGCAAAATGTTGGAAGCTAGAAAGCAGAGGGATAAATGGAAAAGTATTAAGTAATTTAATGAACCCAAGAAAGACAAAATAAGCTAGCAATAGGAAAAGCTAAGACACAAGAAGATTTATACCATAGACTCCTTTTTATACCCACCCCCACTCCCATATAATTCAGGAATTGGCTAATTAAGCACCCTTGGAAGTGGGAATGAAGATAGTCTTTAAACAGGACAACTGAGCATCTAAGAAGCAGTTAGATCACCATATTCTTTCTCTCACTTCTCCACTGCATAAAGACTAAAGGCTTGGTCTCTGGACATGATATAACACCTGTGCAGAGCTTGAGACTAGGAGCACATGCTGAAAACACGATGATTAAATGAACAGTTACATACCAGTGCTGAGACCTCTCCTCCAATCCTCTTACCCAAGCTCCAGCCTGATGATTTTTCTTTGGAGAATCTTGGAAGCTAAAGGGTAAAGACCTAAGGATTCTGACATTCCGTGGTTTCCCCAAGGAAACAGGCCAGACAGATTCACATAGAGAGAAGCCCCCAGAGCTTCCAATAGAAGCTTTTAGAGCCCTACTTTTAAACATGAATGGACAACTAAAGATAACCAGACAGCAAAGGGAAATCTCTAAGACAAAAAGAAAGAGACTAAAATTAAGTGAAGGAAATGAATTAAACTATGGAGGGAGCAGAAAATGTCAAATAGAATTATCATTAATACCTTAGAGAGATAAGAGAGGATATTGCATCCACGAAACAAAATCCGGGTGCTATCAAAAAAGTAAAAGGACTATCCAGGTAGTAAAATAAGAGCTCTTAGAAATTAAAACTGTGATCTTAGAAATTAAAATCCCAAGAATAAGAAGAGAGAGTATTTCCTAAAAAACAGAGCAAAAATTTTTAAATGAAAAATGGGAGGCAGGAGGGGAAACCAGTCCAAAGTCAAATAATGGGAAATTTGAAAAAATAAAAGAAGAGAAGAAATCATCAAATAATTAATTTTTAAAAATATTCTAAAGCCAAAGGACATCATTTTCCAGATTAAAAGGTTCACAAAACACCTAAAATTATAGATGAAAACAAATGCATGCTAAGGCATATTTTCATGATATTTCAGAACTCCGGAAGCAAAAAGATCCTACAAACAAAGCTGGCGGGGGGGTTGGGTGGGGCTGCGGGGGTGGGGTGGGGTAGGGTGGAGTGGGGTTGTCATTTACAAAGGATCGGGACTCAGAATAGCTTCTGACTTCTCAAAAGTAAGATCAAAAGCTAAAAAAATAATAATAATAGAGCGAACACTTCAAAATGCAAATGCAATGATTTCTGGCCAGAAATCTGTATCTAGATAAACTTCCAGTCAAACGTGACAATATAAAGACATTTTCAGACATGGAAGATTGCCCTACCCTCTACTTATCTGCCCCACCACAACACACCTTTCCTTGGGAAGCTATTGAGAACATGTCTCACCAAAATGAGGGGCAAAATCATGAAAGACAAAGGTGTGGAATACAGAAAACACAAGACAGAAAGGCAAAGGTATCCCCAGAATTATGATGAAGGAACATTCTGTGATGAAAACTACCTATCAGACATAGAAAACAGCCAGTCCTGATTGGAGAAGTTCAGAAAGTTCCAGGAGATATTTCTTTAAGATGAAATTGATGGAGTACCTAAAGCATATGAACATTTTGAGAGGAGAATTAGACAATTGGTAGAGTTTGAGGGCTAAGTAATGATAAGTACATAGAAAACTATGTAAACAATAAATAAGATAATTATTAACTCCAGAGACTATAAAGTATTGTCAAGGAAAGGAAAAGTAAATTGCATGACTTAGCTATAAATATCTTTTCTATGATCATCATAATATAAATCCTGAATATTATATAAAGTTATTATATAATTATATGGGAAGTGAGAAGAATTAGCACATGAGGTTGCGAAAGAAGTGTAAGGCACCTTAATCTTTATCTTTATCTCCAGTGGTGGGATGTTAATAGATAATGCTTAAAACAAAATAATCAAGAAATAAAATTACAAGCATCTTACTTTGGCAAAGACAAAAAACAAATCATGCAAAACATTTGAAAGTGGTTGCCTGTGGGTGAGGGAAAATTTTAGTACCAGAATTCAGCTAGTGTGCGTGCATGCGCACGTGTGTGTAAAACTAGCCTTGTAGAATGAGTTTATCTTAAAACTATGTGTGTGTATAACTTTGATTAAAAATATTTTAAGGTTTAAAAAATAAAGTGTTTAGCACAAGACCAAGTAGCACAGAATAAACACCACACAAACACACACAAAGATGATTTCTACAACCATGTTTGAAATTCACAAATCTTACTTTTAATACCAAGGAGCTAGATTCTATAAACATGTTAATATATTAAATGATTTACTGAAGGATACGCTGATTAATTTTTTTAAATGAAGACAATCTTCAGAATAGAAGATGCATTGTCTTGTAATTTATATATTTGTTCATTGCTCTTTCATATTGTGGGAAATAGCCAGGTTTTGGATTTCAGTCTAGAGATGTAAACGCCTAGGGAGGAGCACAGAGTTGAGAGAGAAGGATTGATTATGTGGTTTCAGGAATACTTAGAGTGACCAGAGTTGGATTTAATTGCTTAGCCAAAGTAGTCTCAGGGTATAAATTACTCCTTGGGTAATTTACACCTGGTTAATAGACCAGGAATATGAATACAGAATGGTCCATGATAACCTGAAAAGATCAAAGGGACTCCCTTACCAAGAATGGCCCAAAGGATATAGTGAACCCAATGGAATCAGAAAAAAAAAAAAAAAAAGATTTCCCAAGATTTTTTTTCTTCTCTTTATGTTTGTGTGGGTCAACTGATGGACAGCTGTCTAATAGGGATGATTCAATATCTCTCTATATATGTATGACCAGTATTGTAATTACATTTGTGATTTTTATATAGAATAAAGATTTTTTTAAAAAACATTTTTAAGTGAAACATATGCTTATGCTAACCCTCCAAACATATCTATTTTATTAAAAATATATATTTAGCACCAGAGATGTGCTGTTCCATCTTTTCCATCCTACTGAATATATAGAACATGTGTGTAACAAAGAACCCACGTACAGCCACAGGATATAAGTATGCAGGAAACAAGGCAAAGTGGTATATTTCCATCTTCTTCTGAATAGCAGCAATTAAAATTCACAGCTGCTGGCTGCCCAGATGTTTCTTGCATTTAGCGCTCTATAATATGCATCAGAATATATTGTCTGACCATGGTTTCAGTAAACTAGACAACTCGGTATTCTAAATTCTGCAGACCTAGATCCAGTGTGTATATTTTATCTTCATATTAGCTTCCCTCCCCTCCTCCCTCCTTCATTTGCTTGGGGCATTTGCAGTTCAGAAACAAAAGGCATTTACAGCTCAGAGTTTAGCTGTATCAGGGTGTAAGTGCAGGTCAGGCCTGATTTATGTGGCAGTTCTGATAAGCAGGGGAGGAGAGCAAGACGCAGGGTTTGGGAAAGCTGGTGAACTTGGCTTGACTTATGTCTTCTGCTTTTATAGGCAGCCAACATCCCTCTGGTGTCAGAACTTGCCATCAATGACATACATTTTGATGACTTTTCTCTCGATGTTGATGCCATGATCACAGCAGCTCTCCGGATGTTCATGGAGCTAGGAATGGTACAGAAATTTAAAATAGACTATGAGGTAAGATATTCTGGCTTGGGTGATTCTAGAAATGCACCTAAGACAACTTATTAGTCATTTTGAGCCTCAGGTTTCTCAAATACTAAAAGAGGATGATAATACCTTCCCTGCGCACCTCATGGGATTACACGAGAATCATATGAGATGTTTTTGGAAGGACTTTGATCATT
The DNA here is from genome assembly GCA_004026745.1 of Myrmecophaga tridactyla. Classification (NCBI taxonomy): domain Eukaryota; kingdom Metazoa; phylum Chordata; class Mammalia; order Pilosa; family Myrmecophagidae; genus Myrmecophaga; species Myrmecophaga tridactyla. The sequence continues at coordinate 17,148 of PVIY010029664.1, read as the reverse complement.
GAGGGTTGTTACTCAGATGCAAATCATCATTTTGATACAGGTCCACTGGAGACACATACCTCTGCCATGACACAACCTCTCCCTTCCCATTTCAGACCCTGTGTAGGTGGCTTTTGACAGTGAGGAAAAATTATCGAATGGTTCTGTATCACAACTGGAGACATGCCTTCAACGTGTGCCAACTGATGTTTGCCATGTTAACTGTAAGTAAATGTGTTCAGTGATGGTGGACAGGCATCATTCATTTGTGGGGACTGCCAGGCCTTCTCCTTCGTTTCCCATTTCTCTAACAATTACTATGGGATTTATTTTACAGTAGGACTTACCTGCCCTGATTATGGGAGTATGTATTTGGCAATCATCTCTAAGCTTTCAATCTGTGAAATCACTGACACATTGAAGCAGGTATAGCCTTGGAATGATTGCTTGAACCTCCTTTCAGTGTTTGATCCTGAGAAACTGGTTGTTTTACAAAAGAAATGCTTGGAATTTCAAAGTAATGTTTTTCAGGGGAAATGGGATGAGTAACAGAACAAAGAGCTTACTGAAAAAAAGAATCACTAGGCTGGTGGAAAGCCAAAGTAGGGAAATGTGAACATTATACATAAGAGCATGGAAATCCTAATAGAATGCTTCTCTGACAGGGGAGGCCAAGGGAGAAAGAAGGGGTAGAAGTGAGTGTTCTTACAGTTTAGGGGCTCACTAGGTTTAAAATCTCTGCCCCAGGGCCTGTAACCCAGTAAAGGTGGCCAGTCTGGTTTACGGTTATAGCTTGGGCAGCTGGCCAGAGGAACACCTTGGAATTTAATCCATCAGCAAATGTTTGTGGCAAAGATCGGAACAAAATATCCTATTCATTCCTGTTTGATAACCAAAAAAAGCAGCTTGTTTTGGCCTTTTTTCCACTTATGTTGTTAAGAAATCAAATAAAATGTTTTCTGGCTTAAATATGTTAGGTTTTTTGGTATCATAGTTACATATATATGTTATCTTAAATATATTATATATCATTTATAGTGTATATATAAAATACACATATACATGTATATTGCATACCTATCATATAAAAAAGAGAACGTAAGTTTCGGATTCTCATACCATGAACAAAATACTTGACATTTTTATACACAGGTTAAAATTTAAACCCAAAATAGGGAACTCCAAATGAAATCCATTTTCCTTTGGTCCAAATAAACAAAGGCTCTTCTGTCCTCCCTTGTGAAACATTCTGCCCTGTGCCTGTTTTTTCTACGACATCTTCCTCTTCCTCCCCAAACATCAATAACTTTCTGTGAACTGTCTCTAGTATAACATGTCCTTCTGTTATGCATTTTAAATAGCAAAACTCCTATTCTCCTATAGGGTTAGCTGTTTGAGGGAAAAGATCTTTTCTTTTCTTTTCTAACTTTTTTTATTGTGTAGTATAGCATATATACAAAGCAAAGAAATAAAAAAAGCAATAGTTTTCAAAGCACTCTTCAATGAGTGGTTACAGGACAGATCCCAGAGTTTGTCATGGGCTACCATTACGATCCTCTCTGATTTTTACTTGTAGCTGCTCCAGAATATAGGAGGCTAGAGGGCTTAAATATTTTTTTATCATCACAATCGACTTTTTTCCCTTCTTTGTTGTGAAAAATAACATACATACAAAAAAGTTATAAATTTCAAACACAGCACACAGTTAGTTGTAGAACATATTTCAGAATTTGACATGGGTTACAGTTACACAATTTTAGGTTTTACTTCTAGATGCTCTAAAATATTGGAGAGAAAAGAGATATCAATTTAATGATTCAGCATTCTTATTCATTTGTTAAATCCTATCTTCTCCATATAACTCCACAATCACCTTTGATCTTTCCATCCCTTAGAGGTAATTTCTTATTCTTTCTATTACATTCACTTATTCACTCAGCACCTATTTATTAAGAATCCCATCAGTACCTTGCTCTCTATCATTCACTTAGTAGGTTTTCAACAAATGCATGTTAGATTGACATAAACTCAAATGTTCATATGGCATAAGAAGATAGAACCGACATTTCTGCTCTCTTATATTTAAGGACTTGTTTTCTGAGCTCTCATCCACTTGAGAAGCAGGCAGTCTGGCGTGGAAAAATTGGACTAGGCTATCCCTTCATTTTATTTCCCACCATTAGAGCAGTCAACCAGTCAAGGAAGGAAGGAAGAAAAGCAGGTGCTTCGAACTATGAGCCTTAATTGCTAAAGTGCCAATATTTGAGAAAAAAAAAATGAACCACCTTCATTTTACCTTACCATATCAGCTCTTAGTAGACAAGAAGAATTTTCTGCATACCGAGTTGATGTGCCTGGCTCACAGAGGACATTCAATAAGGAAATTATTTGCCAATTATTTTGGAGAAATTATCGATTTATGGTAAACCGCTAAAATAAGTAAGCAGAAACCTTATTCAAAGAGGGGAAAAGGAATGACCATGACATTGTGAATTACAGATGTCAAGGACAAAAGAGATGGACTTTTATGACAGGACTTAAGACAATTGGGATGGGGAACTGACAAGGATGGCGAGGTAGGGTGGACACTTCAGAGAAGAAGGAAATACATATCCAGTTCCCTTCGATGGATGTTCCCATGATTCAAGCAATCTTGATCCTTTCCCAGAAATTGAAGTAGGACCCTCAGACTATATCACCACAATGGGGGTACTTAAACTATCAGAATATTTTAAGATGCCATTGTTTTGTAAGTCTGCTCAGCAACTTTTAAAAGTATCACTGTTGGAGAAGGTTTCAGTTTTGTTTTTGTGTTCATGCTAGTGCGGAAAGAGGAGGATTAACCATTAAAATGCTCTAAGTGGGACCTACAAAAATACAAACATGGCTTTGGAAAGAATACATTGATGAATAGTATTTTTTCTCCCTTACATTGAATTAAAGAGCCACATCTGGAAGACAGATTATTTTCTGTTCATTACATTTGTGCTGAACCTGACTAAGGGTATTCTAAGTTGGAAATGTCAACTCTTGTTTATCTCTAACAAGCTGTTAATACAAGTGGACCATGGACAAGCTGGTTAATCAGAATTTTCTAACTCAGAAAATAATTACAGAGATAACAAAGATGAATTGATTAGTGAAGATGAAAATTAATTTAACTCACTCACCAATTCTAATTTCTGAAATATGGAAATCAGCCTATGGCAAAATGATAACGTAGTTGTACTTCTTTCCACCAATCGGTGCTTCACTGCTTCAGGCGCTCGTGAAGGTTTTTAAAATGGGTCTTTCATTGCTTTGTTCTCATCAGTGATGTTCATATTCCATTTCCATGTGTTGATTTAGAGCCAAAATTCTCTGTTAATCTGAAGAAGAAAAATATATATCACTATACAACCATTGGATTCAGTTGAGTCATAAAGCCAAGAAAGAGTGGCTTTGTGCTTAATTTTCCTCTAGATGGCACTCCAAGGCAAAGTTTCCCAGCCAGTTGCCTGGGAAAGAGGAATAAATTAAAACCTTCCCAACCTTCCCTAAAAGTGCTTCTTTTTTTCCAGAACAGGAATTACTGGGGCATATGCGCGCGTGCGCACACACGCGCGCAAACACACACACATACACACACAATGTGTTTTTTGAAAAGAGACACCAACAAAGAAAATCTGTCCGAAAAGGGTCCTTCCTACAGGATGGACCCGTTTTATGACTGCCCTCTTGCCTAAGGTCTCCCTGTGACCTTAAATCTGTGGTTGTAGTATTTTCCCAAGCTCATTGCTTCTGGGAATGAGAAGATATGTAATTGTGTATCATTGTTGAACAAATTTGGTTCAATGTACGATAGAACAAAAAAATGTAGATATAATCTTTATCTTACTAACATTTAACCCTAAAATCATTTCAAACACAGAAAATAGACTTATTGCTCAGAATTGTGTTTTGTAAAAGTATTCAAGCTTCTGTATAGTAACAAAGCAGTTTTTGTTCCTTGGAAATTAAAAAAAAAAAAACCTACCTTGTAGGATAAGTAATTTGATATAAAAGGGTGTAGAATTTAATTCACTGGGACCTAAACCGCTAATGATTTATTAATTTAGTTGCTCCCGTTAGCCTGAAATTTCAAATTCATAAAATGGAGGTGTCAATAATACTTTGCATATAAAGATAAATTTAGAAAGTTAAAATTTGGATAAATATAGTATGTAATGTTAATTACTATTTTAGTTAAATGGAATAAATATTTGTAGATTGATTCTAATTGTATAAATTCTCTTTATTTCTAGAAGCTTGTAGAATAAATATTCTATTAGCACATGCATAATCGAAAAATCATGAAATTTCTTATTTTCACAGTCGATCAGGTATAGAAAATCTCTGTGCTTTTGTTTGTTTTCTGTGAAATAAAAAGCAGGTAGTGGTGCCGAGGTTGCAGAGAAATTTTTCAGTTTTATAAATGATGTATGAGCTCTGACAGATTTTCCGGGGGGTGGGGAGACTTCCTTAAGAGTCGGTATTCTTTACTATCCCATAAATGTACTCATTAGCACTTTGGGCCATGCCCTGCATCCTGTAGGGGCTCAATAAAGATTAATTGAATGAATGAATTTAGTTTAGGGTAATATTATTCAGGAACCGTGTTGCTTAGTGTCCAGTTTAAAGGAAAAAACAACAACTATAAAAGGATGAACCATTGTCACTGCTCGAAATCTCATTCTTTCATCGTATCACACTGCAGTTCACCTACGGTTCATATAGAATATTATGATCCTGCAGAATTCACTGAATATGAAAAGAGAAGAGCGCATGATCACATTAAAATTTACGGTGCAGCCGGCAGCGTGGTGCTGGTTGGGAATTGCAGTTAAACACTAATAATATCCGAGTATCACCGCAAACACATTGACACCCCCTGACATTTACTGGGGGCTTCTTAAATCTTAAATGTGGAGGTAGCATGTTTAAGTCCACATTTGTGTTGTCAACAAGGTTATTTTCAGAGATAAGCCAAGCTGTTTTATTGATAATTCAAACCAGACAGCAGAAGGGACCTTTAGGGAGCAAAAATCCACCCTATTCACCAGCTTGAGGAGAATGCGCTTTGGAAAGGAGATCTTGGAGGCAAAACAAGAACTCCCTCCACCCCAAGAAGGATAGCACCAATTAAGTTTCATAGAAAATAGTTCCATTCAATAACCAGAATTCTAATCTTAATCAACAGAAATCTAATTCCTTCATAGATTGTAACACTGGAAGTACAAAGAAATCCAGAGACTCTGTTCTGTAACAGACTGACTGTAATAATAAAGCGCAAACGATAATCATATTTGTAATCATCAGACATATTTTTACATTTCAATTGATGCTACAATTTAAAATATTGCATTTTCTTAACATAAGTAATTCGTTATGTTTGCTTTAAAATAAGTGGCATTATCATAACAGTACAATAAAATCTGCATGTTAGAAAAACCAATTCTTTAATTTTCATGTAGTTATATCACAATTTCCAGTGTAACTTAAGAGGTGACCATTTTTTAAATTTAGGAGAGGAGTGATTTTTTTAAGTGTTTTTGCAGAATTTCTAGCACCAGGTACTATAAATTAACTTTGGAGCTGATCAATTTGAATACTATGTTTAAATTCCATTTAAGACTCCTGCCTTTTAATCATTAAGAAGGTTTCTATTTTTATTCTCTCGGGCTACATCTGAGAGTGCCAATTAGGCACTCCGTGCTTCTAGCTGACATTCTCTTTATCTACATTTATTTTATAAAAGAATAAAGTCAAAGCCACACATAATTAAGAACCCGGTGTGTTAATAACCAAACATACAATTGGGGAGAGGGATAATCCAATCCATTTCCTCACACAGGAGAGTAACCTCCATAACTCACTTTAACTTCTGCCACTCATGAGTTATGGGTCATTCCCTTTCTAGTGAAAATAAATTCTCCTGCACCATCAGCCATAGCTGGGTATTTTTCTTGGGACATGTAAATTGTAAAAGTGTATGAACATAACCATGTCCAGCGTCATGAGGAAAGTAAGAGCTTTCGCTCTTGGACACAGGCTTGTAAGGAAACGTATGTGGTTTCAGGGCTGTGGCTGCCCAGTTACGATATAGGAATTTTGATTAAAGTGAATTTATTCTTGAGATTTTTACGGTGTTGGTAAACTGCTTAATCTGTCGCTTTGTGTTTTATGACACCAGCCGAATCCTTCAGGTCAGGGAGACCCAGCAGCAGAGCTACAGCCGTTTATCACAGCCTCCATTTTCCACGGTCTGTGACTTAGAAGTGAGTGGCACTTTCCTGGGACTGAAACCTGACACTTAAGTGGGTCAAGCTGGGAGCTTTAAATTTTTAAAAAAATTTTTCATGGGCCTCATGTTTCATTTTGTCTCAATGATAACTAATAAAAATTGAGGTTGGCTTTGAAGGGGCTTCATATTCTTGAAATTCGTCTACCTAGCCTTTGGTAGTACTTTGAGAGGAGAGCTGTCTTTCTGCACAGATAATGTTTACCAAGTCATCTGGCTCATTTTCTGAGCTCACAAACCACATGTTACATTCAGTTTGCTCGTAAGGGATCAGGGATATAATATAAACTATTTTTCTAAACACGAACAAAATATACCATCCTCATCCCCAGAAAAACAACAGAAAGCACATATATCCTTAGTATTGAAAAGCTCATTCCTTAAGAATCTGATATTCAAGTGTACTCAACTGTTGGCCCACCCACAGCTCAGAAAAATGTTGTGTTTCCTTTTTTTTATTGACACCACAGAACAACATACAAACATGAACATTCTTTTTTGATATGTGTATGCATGCTACATACATATAGCTATGTATTTTGCATTCTCTGAATTGAAGTATAAACCTCAGTTTTCTTCAATTTTATTATAGTATTTAATCTGAAATTTTTCCAATGTCATTTTAATATATTTTTGCACACTTTATCAAAATATGAGGGTAGAAATATAATGATCAACTTTTGTTTCACCACACCAGGACTTCTGGAGAATGAAATAAAGAGTGTTGACACATCCCAGAAGTTTGCTTTGAAATATTCTAGCAAACAAACAAAACAGTGCCTGTGAGGAAATCAATTAAATTAGACTGGCAAAACATGGATTCCTGTTGAAGCTAGGCAATGAATATATAGGGTTTCATTATAGTATTCTCTATATTTTTTATGTTTTTAACTTTTCAAAATAAAGCATTTTTCACAAGTTATGGTGGCAAATAATAATAGCTGTGGTAGTGATTAAAAATAAATAAATAAAAATCACCTACAATCAATCCAAAATTTTTAAAGGCATACATGAGACATTTACTTGACACTATAATTGTACCAGGCAGACCATTAAGTTTTGTCGCCTAGCCTTTTGAGACTTGCATGGACAAGCATTTACAATATTTTTTAAAGTTAAGGGTCAACATGTGCCCAAAGCAAGACTTAGTTTTCTGATTTGATAAGTGCCTTCAGAAACTCCTGGTTGTAAAAGAAAGTCATTTAAGTGTAGACTGTAGGTCTTCCCAACTCTGAGGCTAATAAGGACTAAGACCATTTAGGCTTAAATCAGTATTTAATAATGCCAAATCAGTATTTCATCTTGAAAAGAAAGAGAAGTAAATTCAATCACAACTGTCACACTCCCTTGAATATTTAGACAAACCATAGTTGGTTTGTGTTGTTGTCGTGTGCTCTGGTAAAGGAGACATGTAAATAGATCAGTTTTGGTTGGTGGTGCCCCAACAACTGGAAAGGCTGTGTTCTCTGAACCTCAAAATGGGGCTGAAGTGGCCCTTCATCAGTTCAGCAGGTCCAAATATTGGCAGAAAAAAGTTACTGTAAATGCTGAGGGCATATGAACATTAAATTTAGATCCAGTAGGTCTTTTTCTCCTGTAGAGAATTGCTGTTGAATACCGGTTACTCTCCCCTTTGTACTTTCTCATCACACATTATCTCTTGTTGGCAAAACAGAGCCCTTTAAAAAAAAGAAGGTAGGATGGCAGTAAATAGTATAAATCTACTCATAAGCACTCTTGGTAAGCAACTGAAATTTACTTTCACCCTAAGGCTTGAAAAATCCTCTGCTTAAAAAAATTGCTTTGGAGCATATTGAATAGTTCCATCTCCATCAGCCTGCCCCTGGGATTTTTATGGTGAGAGGTTACCATTCCATCTTGAAGCAAACAAAATACATACCCAAATGGAAACATTCTATGTTTGTTCTAAATGCATATGGAGCTCAAACTTGCATAACAATTCTCTCTCCACCTTGACTGGGAGATGTGATAAACTGAGGGGTGATTGAAGGCACCCTTCTCACAGAACCATCAGTCCCAATTAGGAGAGCTAAATTTCACAGATAGACTCAGAAATTAAGACATTCCAGACATTAATGCTTCTGTAAGTACTGCTTTTTAGCTACAAGCTCTTTGTCCTTGCCAAACAGAGCCAAAAAAAAAACACAGGAACTCTAAATTCAAGCCATCTGTGTATCAGTTGAGACCATGACACAGATTAGGGACATGATGTGCAGATTCTTCTAGAAGAGGCACTTCATTGAGAAACCATGTATATTAGCCAAGGTTCTCCAGAGAAACAGAACCAAAAACACATAGGAATTGGCTCATGGAACTGGGGAGTCGCAAGTCCGAATTCCTCAGGGAAGACCACAAGTTGGAAATTCCCCAAGAGAAGCTGGCCAGTGAAGTAGTGATCGAGATTCTTCTTTTCTGACTGCTGAAATCCTCAGTATTATCCTTAAGGCCCCAACTAATAGGATGAGGAGTTTCCTCTCAATGCTGAAGCCAATGAGATGCAGATGTGACCAGCCATAGATGCAATCTATGCAAACCACTAATAATTTAAGTCCATTTATGAAATACCCTCACAATAACAATCAGGCCAGTGCTTGCTTGACCAAATAACTGGATACCATAACCTAAGCACGTTAGCAGATGAAATTAACCATCACACCATGTCTTTCAAAACACCTTGGAATAATCTGAGCAGTACCCTTTACTCTGTTTGTCCAAAAGAGAGAGAAAGATGATGGTGAGGAAGAAAGACTCTACAAAAGCCAACCATGCTCTTCCTTAACCTTGGTCAATCCAAAGGGCTCGGCTGCAGTGTCAGTCCTCAGCACTCATGGTAGAACATTCTGGGCCAAGTGACTGCGGTTTGGGATTTCCATGGCCATTAGGAATTTTCAGTACATCGTTGGTTTCCCTCCCTCTAAGTTTGCCATATGCCAGATCTCAAGTTCAACTCTATGAACTTAATCAGGAAATCTCTTGCCTTTGAGCACCTCAGATTCCTATATCAGAGCTGTGTACAAAATAAGGGGCATGCAGTCCACAACTGGCTTTCTTGAGAAACAAAGCAGGAGCATCAAGCCCATTTTACCATGACTTTCACAAGCACAACCAACATTGTGATGACAGTTTTTCATCAGAAAAGGGCACTGGGTGGTGCTGCTCTGGCTGGTGCAAGGCGAGATTATATATACAGCACAGACCAGGGGCAAGCCTGTCCTCTCCACTGCTCTGTTCCTGGTGCCTAGAGCACAGTAAATGCTTAATAAATAAATATTTGCTGGATGAATCAGTAAACAAATGGGTGCTTTTCAAGATGTCAGTGTTTTATTCCAAGCTAGAACAGTTTGATTATGTGTGTATTCATTCTAAAAATAAAAAAGAATTTATACATGCATATATATATATATACACACACACACACATTTTATATACTAATAAATGCTCTTTATGGAACTTCAACACCCCTAAAATTTTAAGTCATTGTAATCCCACTACTGATAACATTTTTATGCACATCCTTCCAGTCTTTTCCCTATGCATATATTCATGTATTTTATAAGGTTGGAACAGTACATACATAATATTGTATCTTTCTTCTCTGTCTAAGCCTTAATGGTAAAGCAGTGTTTATTATTAGCTACATCTTGATGGGCTAGAACCATGTTTAGACTCAAAATACCCAGTGGTTCCTCAATATCAACCTCTTACTATTCAAGAATAATGCCCTTCATGGAATAAAGCACACATCAATTAATTTTTTATAGCTTTTCTATTATCACAGATGTTTAATAGCTGCAGTGTATACCCTGATTGTTGAGACTGTATAGCACAGTAGATAAGAACACAACTCTGGAACCAGTTTGTTTGGGCTCAAATGCATTCCTATTACATTCTGTCTGTATAATCTGGTGCTTCAATATCCTCATCTATAAAATAGGGAAGATGAGAACAGTATTTATGGGGTTCTTGTGAGAATCAAATGATTTGATGCATTTGAAATATTTCAAATAGTGCATGGCATAACTATGAACATATTAACTATGTTAGAATTATCCCAAGCCTCTCTTCTCAGATAGCTTGATACACAATAGGTGTTTGATAACATTTTTTAAATGAATGGATTTCTATAGTGCCATCTAGTTTTGATATTATGGCTAGTTGTTTTTATACTTTTTTGGCATCAACAGAACCACACAAAAAAAGTCATCTTCTATGGCCATGGCATTTTTCTCCTCACTAGTATTGCATAAGACCAGCATTGAAATGGGGTACATCGTGGCTGGTTTAACTTTTTTTTTCTTTTTTGTATGCTATGTGGTGGGGTCACATTTCATTCTTTTTCCATGTGAGTATCCCATTATTGCAGCACCATTTGTTGAATTTTTGTTTGTTTTTGTTGGTTTCTTTGCTTGTTTGTTTGGGAAGTGCAAGGACCGGGAATCAAACTCAGGTCTCCTGCAGCGCAGGTAAGAATTCTACCTCTGAACTACCCTCACATCCCTGGTTTAGCTTTTATGTTCGGTAATGATAAGAAATTCATGGGTAGTCTAGGGGACACTTTGAACTAACCTTAGCTGGTTTGGGGTCCTCTGAAGTTTCACTTATTATATACAGTGGCTAGGGGTACTGCATATGTTTCACCCCACTGAAGGACTGTTATTGGAGTCTGCTTAGAGAACAGTCACAGACTATGGAGAAGGGAAGGTGGGAACTGGATCTATATGTCTTGACCATCTCATAGATATATTGTATTCACTGGTTTACATTTGTTTGTTTTTTTTTAACATGGACAGGCACCAGGAATTGAACCCGGGTCTCCAGCATAGCAGGCAAGAACTCTGCCACTGAGCCACCGTGGCCCGCCCTGCTTTACATTTTTTGTACGGACAATGAGGGAGTACAGGGGAGAAGGTATAGTAGGATAAAAGTTAACAAAGCTGATGATTATTGGATCAAGAGCAGAGAACACATAATTTCATTTGAAAATTGGTTTAAAAATAAAATAGAGTCAAGAATGACATAAAATACACTTCCTGCTGCTTCTCTAATCTCTTTTGAAAGTACGTTATCTTCAGTAAGCAGTTATATTTTTTTAACTCAGTGTGGGTAAATGTGGGTCTGAATGAATAAGAGTAGAAGGAAGATGAATGAGGTGGGGAGGGGCAAATGGACACTTAGTTACAGGTGGACACTTCTCAGGCCTGACGATTTTCAGAAACCATTTACCAGGCAGCTTTAAATCACAGTCACGAGATAGGTGCTGCTTCAGTAACTCAGGTATCACAGTCAAGGGAGCTAAATATGTTTTGTGTGACTCTGTGTGTGCTATACTTCACAGATTCTTTACTCTGAGGATCCAAAGATGGGCTCCAGCATCTTTGAACACCATGATATTATAGGAAAAATTCTGAGAGGCGGGTCCATGGCTTTTATCAAATTCTCATCAGTATCTGTGATTCAGCGTTTAAGGGCCACATGCTAAATTTCTGGGAGGGTGTAGGTGGGGAAGGTAAGAAGAAGATGGCTGTATAGAACATTATAGCAAAATACGTTCTGGTGGCTTAAAAATGATTTTAAAATTTAATCTTGAATCTATTAGATGGCAATAGATTTTAACTTCTAATTAAGTTTCTGATTGAAGTGCCTTATTTTAGCACTACCCATCCCTATTCTTACTGTTCTGATCCAGCAGCTAGTTCCAGTCAATTGCACTTTCACAGGCCAAAACTCTCTAAATCTCAGTGCAGTTTCATTGTTTGCAAACCTACTTCTACAGTATCACAGACAATTATTTCACCTTTGGTAGACTTTTAGAACTTACTTGGTATGAGCAAGATCCAACCCAACAAAGCTGACTTACAGTTTCAAGATGACAGATGAAGACATTTATAGCCCATTCTCCTTTCACAAATCACCCCAAAATAACAAGAACAAGAAATAAGCATAAATTCCACATTGCATGGAACCAAAATATATGAAGGCAGTAAATGGAGGAGGAATAGTTTATAACTTAGCAGAGAAAAGGAAAGTCTGACCCAAGTTCCTTCACAGGTAAGGGGGTACACTTAGAGGAAGAGGTACATATGAGAAACAATACCTCAGAACCTAGTAAGTCTCAGGAGCGAGAGGGATCAGATACCATAAAATGGGGGTGAGGTGGGATGAAGCATCATGGAAAACACGGTGAATGCCCAAGCCCTCTTCCCCTACCTATGTAGGAAACCAGAGCATTTTCTGGAGAAACTGAGACCCAAACTTGGGCGCATGAGCAAAATAAAAAGTTAGAGTGAGGTATGCGCTTAAAATAAGAGGATTAAGTGAAAGTATGCATGCTCGAAGGTGGGAATCTACAAATTTCTTTCTCAGAATGACAGCACTCATCCTTACACCATCCCCAGGCAACAGATTGGAAAAAACATAGAAAATTATATTAGATGCTGATATTTAGGATCTTCAGCAAAAGACCAGTGGGCCACCTGACCACTGTGTAAAAGGGCTCACAATCTATAGGCACCACCCACACCCACTATGGGTGGTACACAGGGAGCTATGCTTTCCCTTTTTTTTTTCTTTTAATTAGAGAAGTTGTGGGTTTACAGATAAATCATGCATAAAATATAGGGTCCCCATATTCCACCCTATTATTAATATCATGCATCAGTGTGGTACATTTGTTACAATGATGAAAGCACATTTTTATGATGGTAAAATTAACTAAGTCCATGGTTTACCTCAAGGTTTACTATTTGTGCCATGCAGTTCTGTGGATTTTAAATTTCTTTTTCTAGTACAATATATACAACCTAAAATTGCCCCCTTTTAACCACATCCACATATAGAATTCAGTGCTGTTAATTATGTTCATAATGTTGTGCTTCTATCACTACCATCCATTACCAAACTTTTCCATTGTCCATCGTCCGTTGTCCATTGTCCATACATTTTAAGCTTAACTCCTTATTCCCTATCCCCACTCTGTCCCCTGGTAATCTATATTCTATATTTTGACTCTAGGAGTTCCTTTAATCATCATGTTTAATTATCTTATTAATTTCTTCTTTAAGTATTTTATTGAAGTATTATGTACCTGAAGAATAAAATGAATAATTCTTAAGTATAGAGTAGTAATTTACAATTGTACAATCAACTCCTCAAAGAATCATTATTTTAACTTCTGTCACCAGAGATTAGTTCTTCCCATCTTTAACCTTAATGTAAATGAGCATCAATTTTTAGGTTGAAATCTGCTCTTTATATTCATCCACTGAGAAATGAATTATGTTGGTGTCAGGATTTGGGCATGGAAGAGAAGAGGTAAAAATATAAGTTTGAAAAAATTTTTAAAAACCTTTTAATCTTTTATCTAAATTGGAATTATCATTATGAACTCATGAATAGTATATTTAAAAGTAACTTTAATTTCCTAACTTTATCCTCCGAAAAGACCTAGAAATAATGCGTGTAACTCAATAGAATGATACCCCTACTGCTCATATGTCTTGAAATACCATTTCCATCAAAAGGAACCAGAGCTCCTTGGAAAAATAGCTGACTCCAGATTTGGGAAGGAAAAGTACAGTTAGCCTGGAACATCTTGCCTATCAAGGCCATTAGGATCATATCATAAACAATAGAAAGATAGAAAGATACATACATACATACAGCTCAGGAACTGTAAATTACTTTTCCATCATCCCATCATTGTGGTTTTGATTTGCATTTCCCTAATAGCTAATGATATTGAACATCTTTCCATGTGCTTTTTGACCATTTGAATATCTTCTTTGGAGAAATATCTATTCAATATATTTGCCCATTTTTTAATTGGGTTGTTTGTCTTTCTGTGGTTAAGTTGAAGGATTTCTTTATATAGTCTGAATATTAAACCCTTATCAGATATATGGTTTCAAATAGCTTCTTTCATTGTGTAGGTTGTCATTTCATTTTCATGATAAAGCCCTTTGATGTACAAAATTTTTATTGTGATGCAGTCCCATTTATCTATTTTTCTTTTGTTGCTTATGTTTTGGGTGTAAAGTCTAAGAAACCATTGCCTACATAAGGTCCTAAAGATGCTTCCCTGTTTTCTTCTAGGAGTTTTATTTTTATGGCTCTTATATTTAGGTCTTTGATCCATTTTAAGTTGATTTTTGTATACGGTGTGAGGTAGAGGTCCACATTCATTCTTTAGCATACAAAGATCCAGTTTTCCCAGCACCATTTGTTGAAGAGACTATTCTTTCCCAATTGAGTGCTCTTCATTCCATTGGTGATATGTGAGGATTAGTTTCTGAGCCCTCAATTTGATTTTATTGGTCTATATGTCTCTCCTTGTGCCAATACTATGCTGTTTTGATTACTGTGACTATAATATGTTGAAGATCAGGAAGTATGAGCCTTCCACCTTCATTCTTCTTTTTCAAGGTGGCTTTGGCTATTCAGGTCCCCTTACCCTTCCATGTAAATTTGATTATTGGCATTTCCATTTCTGCAAAGAAGCTGTTGGAATTTTGATTGGGACTTCATTGAATCTGTAAATTACTTTGGGTAGAATTGATACCTTAACACTATTTAGCTTTCCAATCCATGAACATGGAATGCCCTTCCTTTTATTTAGCTCTATTAAATTTCTTTTAACAATGTTTTATAGTTTTCTGTTTACAAGTCATTTATATCCTTGGTTAAATTCATTCCTAAATATTTTATTCTTTTAGTTGCTATTGTAAATGGAATTTTCCCTTGATTTCTTCTTCTGATTGTTAGTACTAATATATAGAAACACAACTGACTTTTGGGTGTTGATCTTGTTCCCTGCCACTTTGCTGTGTTCATTTATTGACTCTAGAAACTTTGTTGTAGATTTTTCATGATTTTCTGCATATAAGATCATGTCATCTGCAAAAAGGGAAAATTTTACTTCTTTTCAAATTTGGATACATTTTTTTTTCTGGCCTAATTGCTCTGGCAAGAACTTCCAGTACATTGTTGAGTAATAGTGGTAACAGTGGGCAACCTTATCTTGTCTCTTATCTTAGAGGAAAAGCTTTCAGTCTTTTACCATTAAATATGTGAGCTATGAGTTTTTCATATATGCCCATTATGTTGAGGAACTCTCCCTCTTTCCTTAGTTTTATAAGTGTTTTTATCAAGAAGGAATGCTGGATTTTGTCACATGCCTTTTCTGCATTGAGATGATCACATGCTCTTCTCCTTTGTTCTACTAGTGTGGTGTGTTATATTGATTGATTTTCTTATGTTGAACCACCCTTGCATTCCTGGGATAAATCTCACTTTGTCATGATGTTTAATTTTAATGTGATCTTGGATTCAGTTTGCTAGTATTTTCTCAAGTATTTCTGCACCAATACTCATGAGAGATATTTGCTGCAATTTTCTTACTTGTGGTATCTTTATCCAGCTTTGGTATGAGGATAGATGTTGGCCTCAAAAAAAGTTAGGGAGTTTTCCCTCTTCTTGAATTGTTTTGGAAGAGTTTGGACAGGATTGGTTTTAATTGTTCTTCGTATGTTTAGAAAACTTCCCCTGTGAAGACATCTGGTCCTATGCTCTTCTTTGTTGAGAGGTTTCTTGTTGTTGTTGCTATTGTTTTATGGGATGGGCAGGCTCCAGAGTTTTTTTAATTATTGATTCAATCTCTTTACTAGCTATTGGTTTGTTGAGATCTTATATTTCTTCTTGAGTCCGTGTAGATAGTTTGTGTTTCTAGGAATTTGTCCATTTCATCTAGGTTATCTAATTTGATGGCAAACTGCCTTTTATACTTTCCTCATATAGTCCTTTTTATTTCAGTGGGGTTGGTAGTAATATCCCCTTTTCATTTCTGATTGTAGTTATTTGTGTCCTCTCTTTCTTTTGTTCTCATTGTCAATCCAGCTAAAAGTCTATAAAATTTTTTTATCCTTCAAAGAACCAACTTTTGGTTTTTTGAATTCTCTCTATTGTTCTTTTTTTCTATATTTCATTTGTCTCTTCTCTAATCTTTGTTTTCTCTTCCTTCTGCTTGCTTTGCCTATAGTTTGTACTTCTTTTTCTTGTTCTTCCAGTGTGAGGTTAGGTCTCTGGTTTGAAATCTTTCTTTTGTGTGTGTGGGGTAGGCTGGAGCATGGGTAGGGACTCAAGCCCAGGTCTCCTATATGGCATGTGAGCATTCTACCACTGAACCACCCATGCACTCCCATCTTCTTTTTTTTTTGCACGGGCAGGCACTGGGAATCGAACCCAGGACTCCAGTATGGCAAGCAAGAACTCTGCCTGCTGAGCCACTGTGGCCCACCCCCCGTCTTCTTTTTAATGAAAGATTTTGAGCTATAAATTTCCTTCTCAGCACTGTCTTGCAACATCCCATAATTTTTGGTATATTATATTTTCACTCATTTCAATATTCCCTAATTTCTCTTGTGATTTCCTCTTTAACCTTTTGGTTATTTAAAAGTATGTAGTTTAGAGATCTGTGAGTTCCCCAAAGCCGCGGTGGCCGGCGCCCCTCCCCCATAGGCAGCTCCGCGGAGAGAAAGGAAAAAGTAGCAGGGACTGAATCCAAACGACGGTACTCGCCGGATCTGTGAGTTCCCCAAAGCCGCGGCAGCCGGCGCCCCTCCGCCATAGGCGGCTCCGCGGAGAGAAAGGAAACAATAGCAGGGACTGAATCCAACCAAGTGCCAATTGCGGCATTAATAAACAAATTCTGATTACGAAAAATAGCCCCCAGCTCACGCGAAACCGGGCAAGTCAGAAGTCGCTTAGTGGGCTAACCGGAAAAGCGGAAAGGGGACAAAACGGGGGTTTTCCCGGCGGTTTCTACGGAGACTTGG
>PVIY010029663.1:0-31788 GCA_004026745.1 Myrmecophaga tridactyla | reverse complement strand
AGTATTTCTTGCAGAGCTGGTCTCTTGGTCACAAATTCTCTCAGTGATTTTTTGTCTGAAAATGTTTTAATTTCTCCCTCATTTTTGAAGGACAATTTTGCTGGATATAGAATTCTTGGTTGGCAGTTTTTCTCTTTTAGTAATTTAAATATATCATCCCACTGTCTTCTCGCCTCCATGGTTTCTGCTGAGAAATCTATGCATAGTCTTCTTGGGTTTCCCTTGTACATGATGGATTGCTTTTCTCTTGCTCTTTCAAGATTCTCTCTTTCTCTTTGACCTCTGACATTCTGATTAGTAAATGTCTTGGAGTACGTCTATTTGGATCTATTCTGTTTGGGGTATGCTGCACTTCATGGATCTGTAATTTTAAGTCTTTCATAAGAGTGGGGAAATTTTTAGTGATAATTTCCTCCATTAGTTTTTCTCCTCCGTTTCCCTTCTCTTCTCCTTCTGGGACACCCACAAAACGTATATTCGTACACTTCATATTGTCTTTCAATTCTCTGAGTCCCTGCTCATATTTTCCATTTTTTCCCCTATATTTTCTTTTGCTTGCTGGATTTCAGATGTTCCATCCTCCAGTTCACTAATCCTATGTTCTGTCTCTTGAAATCTACCATTGTAGGTTTCCATTGTTTTTTTCATCTCTTCTACCGTGCCTTTCATTTCCATAAGTTCTGTGATTTGTTTTTTCAGACTTTTAGTTCTTCTTTTTGTTCCTTCCTTGCCTTCTTTATATCCTCCCTCAATTCATTGATTTGGTTTTTGATGAGGTTTTCCATGTCTGTTTGTATATTCTGAATTAATTGTTTCAGCTCCTGTATTTCATTTGAATTGTTGGTTTGTTTCTTTGACTGGGCCATATCTTCAATTTTCCTAGTGTGATTTGTTATTTTTTTTTGCTGGCGTCTAGGCATTTAATTACCTTAATTAGTTTATTCTGGAGATTGCTTTCACTTCTTTTACCTAGGATTTTCTTGCTGGATGAATTTGTTGTCTGTCTGTTCTTTGACATTCAGTTCAGTTTTATCTGGACGTCTAGCTTAAGCTTTGTTTAACAGAGGAGAATTTTTCAGTTCTTGTTTTCTTGTTTCTTGCCCTGCTTGTATGGTGCCTCCCCCCCCACACACACACACACTTAGGAGGGTCTACTTAGGTATTATAGACCCCAGCCGGATTTTCCCAGACCAAACTGGCCTCCTATCAGGAGGAAGGAGTCACCTGCATTGGTTTTCCCTGAGCGTGAGACCCAGCAGGTTGAAAGACTTTCCTGTGAAATCTCTGGGCTTTGTTTTTCTTATCCTGCCCAGTAGGTGGCGCTTGTCTGCCTGCAGGTCCCACCAGCATAAGATGATGCAGTACCTTTAACTTTGGCTGACTCTCCCTGCTGGGGGCATGGTGGAGACAGAGGAGAGGTTGTAGGCTAGTTTTAATGACTTCAAATGACGAAGTCCTGGTGTATGAATTCCTTGAGTAAGGGATTCCACCTGAGTTGGGCTTCACCCGTCCCCTGGGGAAGGCACAAGCTCCAGATAAGCCCTCAAACGAGCTTGTTTCTGCCTATGCCTGGGGCAGTTGCAGCCTGAGGAGCCCTGCCGCTGTATCCAAAGGCAGTCGAGCCTTTTTAGAAACACAGCCACAAAAACCTCTATTTTCTTCTTATTTCTTTTTCTGTCAGTGCTGCCCCCTTGGTGCTGGGGCAAAAATGAGCGACCTCCACTTTGACCAGGTTCACCTGAGCTGGGGGCCTATTTTTAGTAGTCAGAATTTGTTAATTAATTCCACAATTGGCGTGTGGTTGGGCTCAGCCCCTGCTGCTGGTAAAGCCTCTTTCCTTTCTCCTCTTTGAAGCAGCCTGTGGAGCAGGGGCACTGGCCACCACGGCTTGGGGAACTCACGGTTCCAGGAGGGCTCGCAGCTGGTCCAGTTGGTCCAGCTAGTCCAGACTGGGGTACGCTGTGTGTCTGGTCACTGACATGGCCCCAGGAGCTGTTCTGTACTGTTTCTTGTTATTTAGTAGTTGTTCTGGAGGACGAAGTAAAATGTGCACACTTAAGCCGCCATCTTGGCCCGGAAGTGTCCATTCTAATTTTTTAATATGTTGGAAGGGGCTGTTGATAATATGGGATAGTCGATGTTCTGGAGAGGCTGGCCTTTCTAGATTTCAGGATTTATCTGGTCCAGGAACCTATCTAGAGGTTGTAGGTTTCTGTAAAGTTACCCTACTACACGGAACCTTTGTAGAATCTTATATGACACCCTAGCTGTCCTTTAGGATTGGCAGAAATGGTTTTGGTTGGGGTTTGGCAAGTAATGGTAGGTAGCAATGTGTAACTGAAGCTTGCGTAAGTGTGACCTCCAGAGTGGCTTCTTCACTCTATTTAAACTCTCTCAGCCACTGATACCTTATTTGTTACACTTCTTTCTCCTCTTTTAGTCAGGATAGCATTGTTGATCCCACTGTGCCAGGACCAGGCTCATCCCTGCCAGGGAGACTTTCACCCCTGGGTGTCATGTCCCATGTAGCAGGGAAGGCAATGATTTCACTTGCAGAGTTGGGCTTAGAGAGAGAGAGAGGCCACATCTGAACAACAAAAGGGGTCCTCCAGAAGTGACTCTTAGGCGTACTGATAGGTAGGCTAAGCTTCTCCACTTCATTTATAAGCTCTATGAGAGCAAGCCTCAAGATCAAGGGCTTGGCCTATTGATTTATGTATCCCTAATGTTTGTCACAATATCAGGGGTTTCCCTGGTGGCAAAGTTTAATAGCTCCATATTTTTTTCTCCCATCCCTCAAGGGACTTTGCCAATACTTTTTTGCTATCTGCTTAATATACTATGGGATTTATCCAGGCATTATATAAAAAGCTACACAGAATTAAAGGTCCTCATTCTTATTCTGGGCTCCCTGTGTTTGGGATAGTTTGTTTGGGATAGCTCCCTGTGTTTGTTGATAGTTTGTGTTTGGATTGTTTAAATGATCTATCTAGACAGGTTGAGTTAGAATATGTGCTACAGAAAATATTTGTTCTGGACAAAATAAACCTTTCTTCCTTTGGTCTCAAAGCATAGATGAGGTTCTAAAATATAGACAATGTCTTCCTTACGCCTGTATTCTGAATTACCTTAATCTATTTTTGTGGGAAGCTTTAAAATTACTGATTCAATTTCTTTATTTGTTACAGGTTAATTTAGGTTTTCTATTTCTTCTTGAGTCAGTTTCAGGAATTTCCTCAGAATTTATTGGCATACAGTTGTTCATAGTAGCTCCTTATAATCTTTATTTCTGTAAGGTTAATAGTGATATCGCCCCTTTCATTTCTGATATTTGTAACTTGAGTTTTTTTTTCTTTTTTTGGTCAGTCTAGCTAAAAATCTGTCAATTTTTTTGATCTTTACAAAGAACCAATTTTTAGTTTTGTTGATAATCTCGTTTTGATTTTCTGTTTCATTAACATCACTCTAATGTCAATACTGCTTAGACATAGGGTTTTCTGCCTGGTACACATAACAGCCAATCTGTGTAACTGGGCTTTCAAAGGGAGAAATAATTTATAGCTATGTGAAGCAAGGAGAACAGATAGCCCATGGGCCTGGAATCTGTCTTCCCAAACTGCAGTAATTCTGATCATTTTATAGTATCAAAAGATGGGTAGGTTTTAGGATAATGAGTATAATGGCTCAAGATGACAAAGTTAGAGTGATCTAATTACTGAGCATGTGCAGATTAATAACATGTTTAGCTACAGAACATAAGTAAGAAAATGGCAGCCTTAACATGATGATAGGCGTGATTTTTAGAATTATGATGAGGTATTTATCACTTACAGTTTAAGTTTAAGCTGTCGCGCATATCAGGCAGGCCAATTTTGGTTAGATCCAGCTTTATCTAGTAAGATAGTTTAGGACGTAGTTTGTTCTGGTCTGACTTGAGGTCTTTCTGTAATGAACATTAGAGGGTTGTCTTTGTATTTATAACACTCCGTAGCTCCAAACCACCCAGAACACATCCAGTTCTGAAAGGAAGAAGTAAAACGACCTCTGTTTGCAGAAATGATCTTATATATAGAAAATCTTAAGGAATTAATGAACAGATTCTTAGAACCAATAACTAGTTCATCAGGGTTTCAGGGTACAAGATCCATACATGAAAATCCATTGTATGTGTAACAACAGACAATCCACAAATGAAAGTAAGAAAACAATTCCATCTATAACAGCAAATGTTTAGGAGTAAATTTAATAAAACAAATGCAAAACTGGATCCCATGGACATGGCTATGCACATCTCTGTGTGCATTGCCTTCATCCTACCTGCCCTCTCCTTGATGCTGTCACCTCAGCTACTCCACATTCTATCACAGCTCTGTACTTCCTTCTGCGTGGATGCTTTTTCACCTTTCTCTGCAAGGAAAACTTCTACTTATCCTTCTGATTGTACTCTTCTTTGGAACCTTCCCTCACTTGCATGTCAAATTAAGTCACTTTCTTATTTGTGTTCCCAAAGCACTTTGTACTTCTATCTTGTAGCACTTACCACATTGTAATTATTTGGCTGTTTTTCTCTCACTCTGAGGCCAGGGGCAGTGTCTCCTTTGTCTTTCCATCCTCCAAGACCTATTTGCCAATTTGGCACAAAGAAGCTGCTTAGTAAATATTTTGTGAATGAATGTGCCATCTGTCACAGAAATGTTCTGATCAACTGAATGCTTTTTGAGTACATGTGCCATCACTGCTGGAGATAAAAAGGAGACTATACTCTGGTGAAGGGTAGAGAAGTAAATATAAATATCACCAAAGATACAGCAAGCAAATTATAAGGGACTTATAAATCAAGTATTATGGGGTCAGGGTAGGGGAGAATGATTCCTTGAGACAACTTTAAAAGTTGGAAAGGATTTCCACACTTATAGATGGGACAGGTGATGGTAGAGAAGGGGCAGCAAAGGAGCCATTTATAGATTCAATGCTAGGAAACATCAGATGACTCAAATACTTTTCAATAGCGAACTCTATTTCTGAAATAAAAAGTCAGGAATCATTAGGTATTCTGTAAAATTGTTCAGCTTTCTGGGTGTTGCCTTGACTTATACACATTTGCCTCAGAGTTTCCTTCCTCTTATGTACTTAGGGAAAGGGCCTGTCCTCACTGAGGCTCCTGAGTTGGTCTTCAGCAGCAGCTTCCCTGCTGCCATGTGTTTCTCCCAGCTTGCAGCTTGGTAGTGGTTATGCTTGGAACTTCTGAACCTTTTGTGCTGATCTCGCTGTTGCCACACTGGCCTGAGCAGGGGAAGGAGAGGGGCAAAGAAGGTGACCCTTCCTCTTGCTGCCTGTCCCTTTTTGCTCCTACAACTCCACCATCACTGGACTGTCAGGGTGAAGTACATAAGGCTTGGGAGAAAAAAATTCTTTAAACTAATCGGTAAATTTGGTTCCCAGAATTGAAGGTGGAGGGTGGTATTAAACTCTTTATAAGAATTATCTATTGGGTATAACTAGTTTTAGCTTCACTTTGGGTGTCTCAAATTCAGCCATTCTCTTCAATCCCATAATGCTTTGTTAGGGAAGCCACAAGGCCCTCCCAGAGAGGATGGTCTTGTCCTGGTCTCTGTACCTCTCTGCAGAACAGTGCAAGGATCATGGCACAAGGCTGAATATCCAAGTGGGTAATGACCAGGAAACTCTGAGCCACTGTTAGCTGTAACCAGTTCAGCAAAGGATGGTCTGCTACCTGCAACAACCTACTCAAAATAGCCATGGCCTGATCGATAACCAACAGCTTCCCTATTTTTTGCCCTCACTTCCAACTTAGGACCAACCAGAAAAAGCCAAATGTGTGCTCCTAGCTAATCATATAGGATGCGCCATTTCTAGTTAGCCCACCTCTAAATTCCCATGCCAGCATCCTCCAATCAAAACTTACTTTGATTTATATTTCCAGTATACGGCTTTCCCCACTCTTCTGCCTACTTTTGAGTCTCTGCCAAACACCAGTAATGGTGGCTGACTCCCTTGCTATAGCAAGCTCTGAATAAATAACCTGGATATTTGGGTGTTCTCCATTAATTTCTACAATGGTAATCCACAGGAATCCCTTTTCCCAAGTGTGAGTTTAGTTTAAAATCATATCATCAAGGAGCTTCAACAGAAAAGTCCAAGGTGGACTTTGGTACTCTAAGATTGGTCCCTTTGACATCTCTCCCCAGGTCCCTCATTTATCCTGCAATCTTCTGGCCCATCCCCCCCCAATCCTGTAACTCTTAGACAGAAGCCCACACATACATCTTCCATGGATAAATAATTTTCAGAGATGATACAGTGGAAATCCATGTCAAGGAAGAGGAATATTTTCCTAAAGCAGCATAACTAGAAAAAAAATTCCTCTTCCCACAAAGGGTATAATATCTACATAACTGCATACAGAATTTTGCTTCCTTTTTCTGCACCTCCATTTCTTAAACCTGCCCCAGGTCTTCCTGTCTATCAGTGATGGAGTACTTGCCAGCAAGCTTTCCAAATAGGCAAGCCTCAGGACCCTCCATAACAACACAGAGAAAATTCACAGAAGCTCAGAAAGTACAGTTGCTTTTCATTCCCAGTTCATAATCTTTGAACCAAATGCCTCTTCCAATCAGTACAAATTAAGGAGAAGAAAAGAATGTTAAGATTTGTTCTCCCTTTGTCCAGAAGCAGATCCCAGGAGATGGAAGTAGAAGGGAAAATACAGAGTCTTTTTCTAATCATGCTTGTGTAGGAAGATAAAATTAGAACTGTTTAAATATGGCTGCCTTGCTTTTCTTTATTCCTTTTTGCTGACTTTCCCCTGGCCAGAGACACTCATATTGCCTCAAGTAGTATTATTAGGGTGAAAACAATCAATGTTCAGTTTTAAAATTTAATTATATTATTTTACTTCCAAAATACACTTTGAAAATTAACAGGGAAGAATCTGAGGAAAACAAAGCCTTGAGTTTATGCCAAAGTAATAAATTTTGAAAGTAAACAAAATCAGAGCAGAGCTTTTCAACCCTGAGGACATATAAAAAAGTACAGATGCCCAGATTCTATGCCCCAGAGACAGACTGAATTAATTGGTCTGGTCACAGTGGAGTCACCTGAGAACTTGTAAATATCACCAAGGCCCAAGCCCCACCTGAGACCCATTAAATTTGAAATTCTAGGGGTGGGCTTCAGACACTGATGTGTTTCAAGTTTCCCCAGGTGAGTTTATTGCTAGTTGGGATTGAGAACAACCGGCATAGTCCACATCTTCACCCTCAGAGGGTCTGTGGAAGGGCCACCTGGATTGGGATGGAGTAGGGAGAAGGCTGGGCATAAGCCTAAGGAAAGGAAGGGATCTGCTGGAAGACCAGTCCTGGATGGGATCCAGGTGGAGGTGTCCCTGGAACCTGTCCATACCTCTATAAATAATCTTTCTGTTAAGTTCTGTTCCGTTACCTTGTTTAACTAAGTCACCTTTTCCTGCTGGAACCTGACTAATGTAGTTGCCCTCACTCGGGAAAGCTTGCTGTGTTAGGCTCCTAGTTGCAAAAATCAGAGATAGGTTGTCATGAGGAGATGCTACCAGCACCCGCCCACTACAGCTGGACAAGATCTAGAGTGGAAGAGCTATTGCAGGCCAAGCAAGGCTAGGGATGGCTACTCCCTCCCCTTTCCCTGTGCTTCTCAAGCTGAATGTTCACACTCTTCTAGCATCCCTGCTGCTCTTGGCCCCATTCTCTCCTTTCTGCCCCATCCCTCCCTTCTCTGTAGCCTAAATGCCAGTGGAGACCATCACACTGGCCGTCTGACATCCTGGTGGGCCTGGTGCTGTTGATGCCATACCTACCTCCACTTAGGACAGTACCTTGTTGCCTCCCTGGGCAGATGACTATGAGCAGGGCAGTGTCATCCAAAAGGGAACACTAGACGAACCATGCTTGACACTTCCAGGACACAGAACAATTACTACCCATTAGCTTGGTAGATTTTATACATTATTTTATTTTTATTTTCCATTGATTAATAAATTACACAAAGTACATACATCTTAAGTCTGCAGCTGAATACATTTTTACATGTGTTTATACCCTTGATGCTGCCACTCAGAAGAAGATATAGAAATTTCCAACATGCCGGAGTCTCCTTGTACCCCCTTCCAGTCTATCTACCCCTCAGGGCAGCCACTATATTGTCTTCTGTCACTGTAAATTAGCTCTGCCTGTCCTTGAACTCCATGTAAATGGAATCAGTCACACATACGTACTCTTCTGTTTCTGGCTTCTTTCATTTAGCATCATAGCTATGAGATTCATCCATGTTATATGTAGCAATAGTTTGTGTTTTTCATTGCCAAATTCCATTTATGAATATACCACAATTTTTTTTTTTACATGGGCAGGCACAGGGAATCAAACCCGGGTCTCCAGCATGACATGCGAGAACTCTGCCTGCTAAGCCACTGTGGCCCACCCAATATACCACAATTTATTTATCCAGTTTACTGTTAATAGACTTTTGGATTGTTGCCAGTTTGGGCGCTAGTATGTATAAAGCTGCTGTGGACATTCTCATGCATGTCTTTTGGTGAACACAGGCACTCATTTTTCTTGGTTATATACCCAGGAGTAGAAATGCTGGTTCATAGGGCAGATATATTTTTAGCTTTAGAAATACTGCAAATTTTCCAAAGGAATTGTACCAATTTACCCTCTGACCAGCAATATATAAAGGTTCTAGTTGTTCCACATTCTTATCAATACTTGGTGTTATCAGTTCTAGTTTTGATCATTTAGAGAAGTGCTTGGTAGTATCTCATTATGTTTTTAATTTGCATATTTAATATATTATTAAATAAATATTTCAACATAAAAACAAATCAAGAGTTCTTTATGTAAACTGTTAGAAGAAAATGTAGGGAAATATCTTATAAATCTTGTAATAGGAGGCAGTTTCCTAGACCTTACACCCAAAGCACGAGCACTGAAGAAATAAATAAACAAATGGAAACTCCTCAAAATTAAGCACTTTTGTGCATCAAAGAACTTTATCAAGAAAGTAAAAAGACAGCCGACACAATGGGAGACAATATTTGGAAATGATACATCAGATAAAGGTCTAGTATCCAGAATATATAAAGAGATTGTTCAACTCAACAACAAAAAGACAGACACCCCAATTACAAAATGGGCAAAAGACTTGAACAGACACTTCTCAGAAGAGGAAATACAAATGGCCAAAAGGCATATAAAAAGATGCTCAACTTCCCTGGCTATTAGGGAAATGCAAATCAAAACCACAATGAGATATCATCTCACACCCACCAGAATGGCCATTATCAATAAAACAGAAAACGACAAGTGCTGGAGAGGATGTGGTGAAAGAGGCACACTTACCCACTGTTGGTGGGAATGTCTAATGGTACAATCGCTGTAGAAAGCAGTTTGGTGGTTCCTCAGGAAACTAAGTATAGAATTGCCATATGACCCGGCAATACCATTGCTAGGTATCTACTCAGAAGACATGAGGGCAAAGACACAAACGGACATTTGCACATCAATGTTTTTAGCAGCATTATTTACAATTGCCAAGAGATGGAAACAGCCCAAATGTCCATCAACAGACGAGTGGCTAAACAAGCTGTGGTATATACATACCACATATGCATACGATGGGATATTACGCAGCTGTAAGACAGAATAAACTTTTGAAGTATGTAACAATGTAGATGGACCTTAAGGACATTATGCTGAGTGAGATTAGTCAGAAACAAAAGGACAAATACTGTATGGTCTCACTGATATGAACTAATATCAATGAATGAACTTGGATAATTTCAGTTAAGAGCAAAGGTCATCCATTAGGAGAGAGAAATAGGGTAGATATTGAGTAATTGGAACTGAAAGGATACAGATTGTGCAACGGGACTGATTGTAAAAATTCAGAAATGGATAGCACAATACTACCTAACTGTAATACAATAATGTTAGAACACTGAATGAAGCTGAATGTGAGAATGATAGAGGGAGGAGGCCTGGGGGCACAAATGAAATCAGAAGGAAAGATATATGATAAAGATTGAGATGGTATAATCTAGGAATGCCTAGAGTATATAATGATAGTGACTAAATGTACAAATTTAAAAATTTTTGCATGAGGAAGAACAAAGGAATGTCAATAATGCAGGGTGTTGAAAACAGATGGTAATTAATATTTTAAAACTTTAATTTATGTGTGAGACTAAAGTAAAAAATGTTTGTTTGATACAAAATTTATATTTTAACTAGTGCATTTCCTAATATAATTTATGTGGACAGCTTAATTGAACACCATAAGTACATGAATCTTGAGTAGGGCATGAGATTTTGTGGGTTTGTCTAGAGTGATGCCTCGATAAATCTCAGAAGGATTTGAACAGTGAATAAAAAAGCATTTGCAAAGTCCCTTTGGGAGAATGGTGAAAAAGGGGGAAAATTCGACTTCCCCAAGTGGAGAATTCTTGATATTCTCACAAGCAGTGGGGGCAACCATAGCAATAGGCTGAGCCCCCAATCTTGGGGTTTGCTCAATGAACTTAACCCCACAAAGGATAGGCTAAGCCTACTTAAAATTAGCCCTAAGAGTCACCCACAAGAGAACCTCTTTTATTGCTCAGATGTGGCCTCTCTCTCTCAGCCAAAATGACAAGCAAACTCACTGCCCTTCCCTTCTCCACATGGGACATGACTCCCAGGGATGTGGACCTTCCTGGCAACGTGGGACAGATCCTAGAATGAGCTGGGACTCAGCACCAAGGGATTGAGAAAACCTTCTCGACTGAAAGGGGGAAGAGAGAGATGAGACAAAATAGTGTCAATGGCTGAGAGGTTCCAAACAGGGTCAAGAGGTTATCCTGGAGATTATTCTTATGCATTAAATAAATATCACCTTTTTAGTTAAGGCATTACAGAGAGGCTGGAGGGAGCTTCCTGAAAATGTAGGGCTGTGTTCCAGTAGCCATGCTTCTTGAAGATAATTGTATAATGATATAGCTTTCACAATGTGACTGTGTGATTGTGAAAACCTTGTGTCTGATACTTCTTTTATCTACCTTATGGACAGATGAGTAAAACATATGGATTAAAAATAAATAAATAATAGGGGGAACAAATGTTAAAATAAATTTAGTGGATTGAAATGCTAGTGATCAATGAAAGGGAGGGGTAAGGGGTATGGTATGTATGAATTTTTTTCTGTTTTCTTTTTATTTCTTTTTCTGAATTGATGCAAATCTTCTAAGAAATGATCATGATGATGATATGCAACTATGTGATGACAAAAAAAGAATGTTCATATTGTATGTTGATTGATTTTATTAATAAAAATAATTTAAGAAATGAATTCTTTATGTAAGTTGCCAAATTATTTCACAGTAGTCTATAGTTATTTTCTTTCATAAGATGTGTGGCAAGCTGGAGAAGCAAAAACCACAAAATGCTAAATGGGGAGTGTATTAGTTTGTAAGTTGCCAGAATGCAATATACCAGAATTAGAATGGCTGTTATAGATGAAATTTAATAAGTTACAAGTTTACAGTTTTAAGCCTATAAAAATGTCAAAATTAAGGTATCCGGGAAAATTACCTTAATTCAAAGAAGACTGATGAGTCTGGGACACTCTGTCAGCTAGGAAGTCATGTGGCTACCATCTGCTCGTCCCTTGCTCTTGGGACCCATTGCTTTCAGCCTCTGTTCCTGTGGGGGTTCCTCACTTTGCTTCTCTGGGGCTGGCTTTCATCTCTTGGCTTCCCTTGGCTCTCTCCAGGTTCTGGCTTGCTTAACATCTCATGGTGACATCTGCTGGACTCCAAGCATCTACAAATATCCGTGCCTCTGTTCTCTGAAGAAACTGTTCTCCAAGTGTCTACATTTGCTCTTTCCGTTGGCTCTCCTCTGTCAGCTCTGCTCTTTTCAAAATATTTCCCCTTTCAAAGGACTTCAGTAAAGTAATCAAGACCCACCTGAAATGGGTGGAGTCACAGCTGCATCTTATCCAGAGGTCACATCCACAATTGGGCATGTCATGTGGCCGGCCTGAGGGGAATTTGATTAAGTTGTTTCCATGGAGATGAGTCTCCACCTACTCAAGGTGGGATTTCTTACTGGAGCCCTTTAAGAGTTTCCCTTTTAAAAAAAGCTTCAGAGCGGACAGAGCTGACAGAGCCAACACAAGACCCAGATGTTTGAAGATACAGAAAGAAAATGCCCCTGGGGAAACCAAAGAGCAAGCGGAGGCCAACCACCTGTTTTCCCAGATGACAAAGGTGTTCCAGACCCATCAGCCTTTCTTGAGTCAAGGTATCTGTCTCAGGATGCCTTAGTTTGGACATTTTTTATAGCCTTAGAACTGTAAACTTTTAACTTAATAAATTCCCTTTTTAAAAGTGTTTCATTTCTGGTATATTGCATTCCAGAAGCTTTAGCAAACCAATATTCCAGGTAAGGAAATGAGTAAAAACCACCAAGCTTTTATGGGGAGCTCAAATGACCCCTTATTGTTGCCCAGGGCTCTCCCACCTAGCCTCTACTGACGTGTAGTTTTGTTGGAGATCTGAAGGAGGAAAGGATGCCCTGGCTGTTGGGGTTCACTCTGTGTGGTCTGCCTGATCCTGCTCCTTCACTGCTCCAGGAATGTCCTGGTTGAGCCCCTCATCACAGGTGTATTCCTGAGTCAAAGCTGTGCAAATCCAAATGTTTATTTAATGTCATTATTTCAAGGCAGTCTTAAACTAATCCCTTTAATACTCAGTAATAATAGTGCATCTGATGTTGGTCAACATTATAGAACCCCATGATCTGAAGGACCTGCTGAAGGGCCTGTAGACAATGATTTTGGGCTTTCTCATTGGTTGTGGAACACTTTGAGGAGTTGATAAAGACTCTGGACCCTCTTCTCAGAAAAACATGCACATGTTCAGATACATCCCAATTTGACTAATATTTAGGGGATGTATAGATTCCTTGAAGCCCATCCCTTAGCTCTGGGTTAAGTTCTACTGTTCTACAGCAAATATATAAATATTTCCACAGATATCCTGAGCAGGAGTTTTTATATCTTTTACAGAAGATCTGAGTAACAAAAGCTTTATAGTATTTTCATCTGTGTGACATATATCTTTTTATTTTAAATTGTTTCATCTCATTAATGGACAGATAAAACAATGACATAATCCTCCTTGTTATGTTGGAAAAAGGAGTGATAAAGAGAATTTAGTTAAGTAGTTGATTTCCATGGGCAAGATAGATAATTTTTTTCTTTGGTACTATAATGTTATGTCTCCTTATCCTAGGCAAAGTGTGAAATACACAAAGCTAATTGATAGCGCTTTTGATCACATAATCTGTGCTCTGTTCTTGGTTTTAAATGGTGGACAACTAACCCCTGAAAATGATCTAGTTTATCATTTGGTTGTCATCTACTAAGTATTGAGGGTGAACTCCATCAGACGTGAGTTCATTACAATTAACACAGGTAAACATTAAAAAAAAAAGAGTATAGGAAAATACACATAATCTGAGTTTCCCCAAGCCTTTACAGGATGTAGGGAGAGATGGGGTCACAGTAGCAATTTTAACTTTTGTCTCCACCTGCTAATGCAAGACCTCCAACTTCTTAAGCTTCCTCTCAGAAATGGTCTTGATGGCGGGAGTGTCTTACCACGTTTCCCCTGGAGGGAGATGGTGTCATATATACTAATATCCATCAGGTGGCAGCACTGCATCACCAGGCGCAGCCTTCACTTCACAGGCACTCTCCTCCCAGTGTACCACGAAGTCCTTTCTCCCTTTGCATTACTTTGTATTAGACAGCTCCCAAAGAAACCAAGCTTTAATTTTTTTTTGTTTGTTTTGTAGATATAGCTCGTGCATCCCCGCCTCTCCATGGAAACAGACATTGGTCCATTGAAAGCCAAATGTGAGTCACAGCCACCAGAATGCAATTCTGCATTCAGAATTGCCTTGCCCTCTGACAATAAGGGCCTTGTTTCTGGGTCCTTCTCATCCCTGAGCTGGTTCAGAGCTTGGGAAGAAGACAGACCTCAGTGGGACCCACCCCTGGGAGGACAGGCATGTCATCAAAATCGATGTTATTAGCCCTTGTCAGCTGACATTTTTTAGTTCTTTCCTCACATTACTGGTAAACATGAGACTGTTTCCCTGGAGAAGAGTCCAAAGATAATTACAACTGGGAGGCAGGGTCTCTGAGAGACCCGGAAATCTCCAGAGCAGCCCCATCTATAGAGTCTGGCTGTTCAGTTCCTGCTTTGAATCCCTGATCCTGGTCAGATTCACCTTGCTAAAGAGGCTCAACCATTTAGAGTCCTAACTGGGTGTTAAAGCTTGGAGCCAGGGTTCAGGTGGGAGTGGTGAGGAGGGGCTCTGGGATTCATGGTCCCTTCAGTAACATGTGGCAAGAAGAAGGAGGAAGGAAGGCTGACTGCTTGCATGAGTTGGCCAGGGCTGATTTCTGTGCCTTGTAACCTCAGACCTCAGTTGACATGGAGCCAGAGCAGGGCTGTATTCCCTTCAGCCCCTGCTCCTGCACCCCCATCCTGGGCAGAAGTAGGGTAGAAGGCGCTACCCTCTCTGCCCTATTATAGCATCTCCCTGGGCATCTGGTCCCCAAAACAGTTGCCTTCAGCCCTTCTCTCCACATTGTGCACACCTGGTCCTTGTGATGCTGAGGGGTGGACATTGTGCTTTTTCCCCTTTGTCTCTGTCCCCAAGCACCAGGACATAAACTTCCTTTCTCCTCACTCAGGCAACAAACAAATAAATGAAAATCAAATTATGCAAACCTCCTTTGTTCAGGCCAGTATCTCCAGGTTGCTAAACATGTCCAGATATGCTTAAGCTGAAGAGAAGTAAAAGCTGACCAAGCGAACATCCAAAACCTTGGATCAGGAGGAAAATTCCAGTTAACTAGGAACACTGCTCTGAACCCTCCTACGTGATGCTGTGGTTGGCAAAGACCTAGTCCAGGAAAACTCCAGTCATTCAAAGATGAGTAATCAAGAAGGAAGCTGTAAAGTATCTACACAAACACAGGATAGGAAAAGGAAAAGTCAGTGGCAGATGCAGAATCCTCAGCAGGGAAATGCTGCTGTAGAGCAGAAAATAGTTGTAACCAAACAATTGCCAAGCATTTTAAGAAACTTAATAAAATGATTGCCTCTAAGAAGGAGCACTAAGCAAGCTTAGGAAAAAGATAGTAGGACTTCAGAAGGTGGAACATGAGCTGGCAGACTCAGGAAAAAAGAAAATAAAATTAAGGCAAAAGGAAATTTGCCCAAGGGAGGAGGAAAAAACTGCTTGAAAATATCATGAGGACATAAGAGTGCCAGAAGGATGAATAGCCAGCAAAGTGAAGTGAAACTAAATGAGTTTAAGGGAATTAGAGAGAGAGAAAAAAAGATATAGAGAGGACAGGGAAAGAAACCCAAGGTATATTAATTTACTGAACACCTACTATGTACCTCCACTATTCTAGGCACTAGGAGTACGATAGTGATCTAAAACAGATAAAAAATAAGCAGTGCTTGAAGAGCTAACATTCTACTAGAGGAGACAGAAATAAATGCCTAGATAGTATATAAAATATACAGTGGCGATGGGAGCTGTGAAGAAAATAGAGCAAGGAAGAAATTTCTGGAAGTTACATTCTACTGCCACTGTAAAACCAATGCATTTTGAGAAGAGCATTCCCAAGAATGTTAAAAAGGGAGGCTGTTTGTGGCTTCAGCTTCTCCAGTGCTCCAGTTCCTCCCACTGTATGGGGCCATAGTATCCTGCCTGGCCAGGACAATGCCTTGTTCTTGCTGAAAGCCCTGTGACAAGGATTGCGAGCCTTTTATACCTGCAATCCTGTTGCCCTGGAACTCTGGCTGAAGAGACTGCCTTTGGCCAGGCACATCACCTGACTCTACCATCTGGATTCTGGGTATAAATTCCCATCAAGCCAGGAGCTCCATCTTGCTGTACAGTCTGGCACCAGTAGCAATGTCTGACACATGATATTGTTGCATTTCAATTCTGTAAAGACCACCAGTGAGGGCATGGTGGGCTGTTATTTTATCAATAGGAAGCCTGGCCAGTGCAAACCACAAAGCTTACACAATGAAAGGTTGTTAAAAAAAGAAAAAACAAACCGTAAAAACAGAAAGCATACCATTAAATAATATGATACAACCAAGTCCTGCTATTACAAAGGAACTAAACCTATCTTTCAAAAGACTTTTATATTGGATACGACTGGCCTTCTCTCCCAGCTTCTGGGTTCCAGTGGCCTTCCCTGGGGTGATTACTTTCTGCATCTGTCTGTGCTGAGCTGTGAATGCTGAGATAAAGTGTGTTGAGCTGCTGAGCTCTCTTCTGACCTCTCTCTCTTTCAAGATTAAATTAAATCTCATTTAATTAAATTAAACCTCACTCATTGTGGAGGGCATTCCCCTGAGCTGACTGCAAATATAATCAGCCATAGATGAATTTCACATACTGATGATTTAAGTCCCAAAGCAAAGTTATTTAGAAAATTTAAAAAATGAGCTGGGACTCAGCATCAAGGGACTGAGAAAACCTTCTCGACCAAAAGAGGGAAGAGCAAAATGAGACAAAATAAAGTGTCAATGGCTGAGAGATTCCAAACAGAGTCTAGAGGTTATCCTGGAGTTTATTCTTATGCATTAAATAGATATCACCTTGTTAGTTAAGATGTAATGGAGAGGCTGGAGGGAACTGCCTGAAAATGTAGAGCTGTGTTTCAGTAGCTATGTTTCTTGATGATGATTGTATAATGATATAGCTTTCACAGTGTGACTGTGATTGTGAAAACCTTGTGTCTGATGCTCCTTTTATCTACCTTATCAACAGACAAGTAAAACATATGGATTAAAAATAAATTAATAGAGGGAACAAATGTTAAAATAAATTTAGTAGATTGAAATGCTAGTGATCAATTGAAAGGGAGAGGTAAGGTGTATGGTATGTATGAATTTTTTTCTGTTTTCTTTTTATTTCTTTTTCTGAATTGATGCAAATGTTCTAAGAAATGATCATGATGATGAATATACAACTATGTGATGATATTGTGAGTAAGAATGGAATGATCATATGGTAAGAATGTATTTATATGTTGGTATGTTAAGTAAATTAAAAAAAATCATGATGGACACTTAAACACTTCTTAGAAATGAATAATAATTTTAAAACTATATATAAAAACTTGAGGAATGCAGCCAAAACAGAATTTAATACTTATTTTAGAAAAAAAAATAAGGAAGATTGAAATACAATGACATAAAGATCTATATTAAGAAATTAGGAAAAGGATAAGAGAATAATCTAAAGGAAAGTAGAAGAAGGAGATGATACAATAAAGGAAGAAATCAATGAACACAAAAACTTGATAAGGTCAACAAAGCCCAAGTTAATTCTTTGAAAAGACCAACAAAACATTAACTTCTGCCAAATTTGACCAAGAAAATAAGAGAGAATGAAATTAGAAACATATCGTTGTACATTAAATAGGAGTTTAAAAAACTCTAAAAGATACTAGTAACAATTTCATGCCAAATATTTTGAAATTTTAGATAAAACAGGCAAATTCCTGGAAAACTGCAGCCTTTTAAAATCAACTGTGATGATCCTTAGCTGTTCAAATACATTGCCAGGTCCTCCCCTCGGGCAGGGCACGTCTATGTAACTTATTCTGCCTAATGAAGGATGAATTGGTACATGATAGGTGTGTGGTTTCTTTCTCTGCAACATTGGCCAACAATTATCTAGATGGCTGAGGCTCTTTTATCTTGGGTTCAGGGTGTTGCAATGGTGGCTCAGTGGCAAGAATTCTCGCCTGCCATGCCGGAGACCCGGGTTCGATTCCCAGAGCCTGCCCATGCAAAAAATAAAAAAATAAAAAAGTCACTATCTTGGGTTTCTGAGAGGCATAATGTGGCATAGGCATGTAAAATGACTGAGGATAAAGTTGCAGTCACCCTGCAGAGGCAGGGGTTCAGAAGTTAAGACCAATGATGATGAAACACATGCAACAATATGGTACTAAAAGGTTTATTCTTCACATCATTGGTTCTCTAGGGAGAGAGGGTAGCTCCCAAACAGTTCTGAGAGTGACTTGAGAGAGGAGGAAAAGGAGACTTTCTTGGGAGGTTATGGTTGTGAAGGTATGAGGCTGGGGTGAGTGTTCCTGCATGCCAGGACACTCTCACAGGACTTTGATGATTTTAACTTCCCAGTGGGGCCCAAAGAGCATCTAGGCTCTCTTTAAAGCTTGTCTAGACATGGGCAGAGGGGAACATAGAGGGGTGGGACTTGAAGGCTGTCAGCAATCAGATATCAAAAATGGAGGCAGACATTTTATTTCTTTGCTTTGTATATATGTTATACCATAGAATAAAAAAGTTTTTTAAAAATTAGCCCTAAGAGTAACCTCTAGAAAACCTCTTTTGTTGCTCAGATGTGGCTTGCCAACTTGGCAGTGAACTCACTGCTCACCCCCCAATGTGAGATATGATTCCCAGGGGTGTAAATCTCTTGGCAACATGGGACAGAACTCCTAGGATAAGCCAGGACCCAGCATCATGGGATTGAGAAAGCCTTCTTGACCAAAAGGGGGAAGAGAGAAATGAGACAAAATGAAGTTTCAGTGGCTGAGAGATTTCAGAGTTGAGAGGTTATCCTGGAGTTATTCTTATGCATTATATAGATATCTCTTTTTAGATTATGGTGTACTGGAGTGGCTGGAGGGAAGTACCTGAAACTGTTCAGCTGTGTTCCAGTAGCCTTGATTCATAAAGATGATCGTAAAAGATATAACTTTTACATGTGACTGTGTAATTGTCTTTTATCTGGGGTATGGATAGATGAGTAAAAAAAAATAAGAATAAAAATAAATAAATAATAGGGGAGACAAAAGGTAAAATAAATTGGGTAGATGGAAATACTAGTAGTCAAGGAGAAGGAGGGTAAGAGGTATGGTATGTATGAATTTTTTCTTTTATCTTTTCATTTCTTTTTCTGGAGTGTTACAAATGTTCTAAATAATGATTGTGGTGATGAATACACAACCATGTGATAATATTGTGAGCCACTGATTGTATACCATGTATGGAATGTACGTGTATGAAGGTTTGTCAATAAAAATATTAAAAGCGAAAACCAAAAAAAAAAAAAAAATGGAGACAGAGTCTTTACTATACATAAACTTTTTTGTTAAGGCATTAAAATTCAAAAAAAAATTCACTGCAGAATAATCAAGCCCATATATTGCTATATTCACTCAAGAAGAATTAGAAAGCCTAAATAGGTCTATAATATTGAAAGAAATTGAAGCAGTAATTTAAAATCTCCACAAAGAAATCACCAAGATCATATGGTGTTTATAGACAAGTTCTAGCAAATTATTTCATCCTAATCTTATAACAAATCTCCCTAACTGATTCTATAAGGCCAGTATAACCTTGATTCCAAATCTGGGCAAGGTTAATATGAGAAAGGAAAATTACAGGCCAATTTCACTTATGAACATAAATGCAAAATCTCAAAAATAGTAACAAATCGAAATCTAAGATAATATTTAAAAAGATACATTGCTGTGCCAGTTTGAATCCTCATTCAATATTGCTGGGTAGGTTCTTTTTGATTGTGTCCCTGGAGATGTGACCCACCCAGTTATGATTGGTAACTTTTGATTAGATCGTTTCCATGGAGATACATCTCCACCCATTCAAGGTGGGGTTGCTTACAGGAGCCCTTTAAGAGGGAACCATTTTGGAAAAAGCTTTAGAGCCAATGGAGTCAGAGACCTTTGGAGATGCAGACGGAAAATGCCCCCAGGGGAGCTTCATGAAACAAGAAGCTGGGAGAGAAAGCTAGCAGACTTTGCCATGTGCCGTTCCACCTGAGAGAGAAACCCTGAACTTCATCGGCCTTTTTGAATCAAGGTAGCTTTTCCTGTCTGAGTTAGTTAGAGTCAGTTGTCAACTTGGCCAGGTGAGCATAGCTAGTTTTGTTGCTGCGGACATAAGCCAATGGTACGTGAACCTCATCTGTTGCTAATTACATCTGCAGTCGGCTAGGAGGCGTGTCTGCTGCAATGAGTGATGTTTGACTTAATTGGCTGGTGCTTAAATGAGAGAACGCAACGTAGCACAGCTAAGCAGCTCGGCATTCCTCATCTCAGTACTCGCAGCTCAGCCCAGGCCTTTGGAGATGCAGAAGGATGTCACCCCGGGGAAAGTTGTTGAAACCCAGGGACCTGGAGAGAAGGCCAGCAGAGACCATCCTGTGCCTTCCACAGAAAGAACCTCAGTGGAAAGTTAGCTGCCTTTCCTCTGAAGAACTAACAAAATAAATCCCCTTTTATTAAAAGCCAATCCATCTCTGGTGTGTTGCATTCCGGCAGCTGGCAAACTAGAACACTGTCTTAGATTTTGACATTTTTATAGCCTTGCTTTAATTTGGACATTTTCATGGCCTTGGGACTGTAAACTAGCAACTTAATAAATTCCCCTTTTTTAAAAAGCCATTCCGTTTCTGGTGTATTGCATTCCAGCAGCTTTCAAACTAGAACAATTGTCAACAAGGTTTCATCCCAGGAATGCTAGGATAGCGTGCTATTAAACGTCTATAAATATAATTTACCCCAGTAAGAGATTAATAGAGAAAAATCATGACCACCTCAAAAATTTCAGAAAAAGCAATTGACAAAATTTAACATGAAATGAATAAAATATTTTTTGCAAAAATTAACAATAGAACCTACAAAAAAATCATCATAATGAGAAACATTAGGATCACTCTTTTCATAATCAGGACATTAAAGAGATACCCATACAGAAAAAAATGAAATTGGATTGTGGTCTCACATAATGCATAAATATCAACTTCAAGTTAATCAAAGACTTAAGTATCAAAAATAAATCTTTTTAATTTTTATTAGAAAAATACAGGTGATTTTTCTCATCTTGGGTGAAAGATTTCTTAAATAAAACACAAAATGCACAAAGTATAAATCTGACTATAATAAAATTAAGAACTTTTGTGCATTAAAAGATACCTTAAAGAAAGTGAGAAAAGTTAAAACTGGGAGAAGATATCTGTAATACATATAGCTGACAAAGAGTCATTATCAATTAATATGTAATGGAATATGAGCAGCCCATTAGTTGCAGAAGATTATTTGATTAAACTCAACACCCTTTAATTTTAAAAACTCTTAGTAAAAGGAATAGAAGGGAATCTTCTTTTTTTATTTATATTTTTATTATGAACAACAAAAAAACATACATTCTTGACATACATGTTCTTGACATGGTTACAATCAGTGGTTCACAATATCATCACATAGTTATGTATTCATCACCATGATCGTTTTTTGAACATTTGCATCTTTCCAGCAAAATAAAGAAAAAAGAAAAAAACTCATACATGCCATACCCCTTACTCCTCCCTGTCATTGACCACTAATATTTCAATCTACTCGATTTACTTTAACCTTTGTTCCCTTATTTGTTTATTTCTTATCTATATTTTTTACTCATCTGTCCATACTGTAGATAAAAGGAGCATCAGACAGAAGGTTTTCACAATCACACTATCACTTTTCAAAAGCTATATCATTATACAATCATCTTCAAGAAACATGTCAACTGAAACACAGCTCTACAGTTTCAGGTACTTCCCTCTAGCCACTCCAATACACCATATACTTAAAAGGGGATATTTATAAAATGCATAAGAATAGCCTCTAGGATAACCTCTTGACTCTATTTGAAACCTCTCAGTCACTGAAACTTTTTTTTTTACATGGATAGGCACTGGGAATCGAACCCTGGTCTCCGGCATGGCAGATGAGTGCTCTGTCCATGAGCCACCGTGGCCCACTGTTCTAGTTAACTAGCTGCCAGAATGCAATATACCAGAAATGGAATGGCTTTTAAAAAGGGGAATTTAATAAGTTGCAAGTTTACAGTTCTAAGGCCGAGATAATGTCCCAATTACAGCCAATCTATAGAAATGTCCAATCAAAGGCATCCAGGGAAAGATACCTTGGTTTGAAAAGGCCAGGGAAGTTCACGGTTTCTTTCTCAAGTGGAAGGGCATATGGTGAACATAGCATCATCTGCTAGCTTTCTCTCCTGGCTTCTGGTTTCGTGAAGGTTCCTGGGAGGCATTTTCCTTCTTCATCTCCAAAGATATTTGGCTCATGGACTCTCTGCTTTGTGGTGCTGCTCTCTCTGAATCTCCCATTCTCCAAAATGTTTCCTCTTCTATAGGACTCCAATAAACCAATCAAGACCTACCCAAATGGGTGGAGACATGTCATCACCTAATCCAGTTTAACAACTACTCTTGACTAAATCACATCATCCAGGGAGATGATCTGATTACTGTATCAAACATACAGTATTGAATAGGGATTATTCTACCTTTCTGAAATGGGATTTTGATTAAAACATGGCTTCTCTAGGGGGCATACTTCCTTTCAAACCAGAACACCCGCCCACTGACACATTATTTTGTCTCATTTTTCTCTTCTCACTTTTGGTCGAGAAGGTTTTCTCAATCCCTTGATGCTGAAGTCCCAGCTTATTCTAGGATTTCTGTCCCACAGTGCCAGGGAGGTTTGCATCCCTGGGAGTCATGTCCTACCTAGAGATGGGGAGGGCAGTGAATTTGTTTGCCATGTGTTCTAGTTTGCTAGCTGCTGGAATGCAACACACCAGAGATGGATTGGCTTTTAATAAAAGGGGATTTATTTTGTTAGTTCTTCAGAGGAAAGGCAGCTAACTTTCCACTGAGGCTCTTTCTTACGTGGAAGGCACAGGATAGTCTCTGCTGGTCTTCTCTCCAGGCCCTTGGGTTCCAACAACTTTCCCCAGAGTGACATCTTTCTCCATCTCCAAAGGCCTGGGCTGAGCTGCAAGTGCTGAGATGAGGAATGCCGAGCTGCTTAGCTGTGCTATGTTGCGTTCTCTTATTTAAGCACCAGCCAATTAAGTCAAATGTCACTCATTGCAGCAGACATGCCTCCTAGCCGACTGCAGATGTAATTAGCAACAAATGAGGTTCACGTACCATTGGCTTATGTCCGCAGCAACAAAACTAGCTATGCTCACCTGGCCAAGTTGACAACTGAATCTAACTAACACACCATGTCAGCTGAGAGAGAGAGAGGCCACGTCTGATCAACAAAAGAGGTTCTCTGGGGGTGACTTTTAGGCCTAATTTTTTTTTACAAGCACACACATTATTAATATACAAACATTCCATACATGGTATACAATCAGTGGCTCACAATATCATCACATAGCTGTATATTCATCACCATGATCCATTTTTTAGAATAGTTGCATCACTCCAGAAAAAGAAATACAAGGAAAAAAGAAAAAACTCATACATACCATTCCCCTTGCCCCTGCCTCTCATTGAACCCTAGTATTTTCATCTATCCAATATATATATATATTTAATTTTAACATTTGTTCCCCTATTATTTATTTATTTTTAAATTTTATTAATAAAACTAATCAACATACAATGTGAACATTCTTTTCTTTTATCACATAGTTGTATATTCATCATCATGATAATTTCTTAGAACATTTGCATCAATTCAGAAAAATAAAAAGAAAACAGAAAAAGAATTCATAATACCATGCCCCATACCCCTCCCTCCCTTTCTCTTAGGCCTAAATTTTAAGTAGGCTTAGCCTATCCTTTGCTGCGATAATTTTCGTAGGAGCAAACAAAAGGGAATCTTCTTAAGCAGACTAAGAGATACTTGCTACTTGAGGTCCTTCAGTCATGGGAAGATGAGACATGTGGAGTGTTAAAGCTGGGAAGTAAAACCCAAATCAGGGGTGTAAGGAAGATGGGACATTGGGGGAAATATCTGTGGACAGTCCTCAAGAAAAGAGGTCTTTGCAAATTCTAGCTGCAAGGAGCTAAAGAGTAGGAACAGAAGCATCAGTTATGTCCCGGCATCACTTGCACTGGCAATGTTGATGACCCTGGTTATGTACAATCTTCAAGGGAGCAACCTGTCCCATGGGCTCCTCCACAGAGGAAAACACTCTATGAGACCCATGGAATGGTGAGAAATTGAGGCCAGAGGGTGCCTGTAATTGGAAACAACATTGAGGGCAGTAAAGGAAGGTCGTTGCCCAGCTGAGGAGAAACAAGTGACTGGACCAGTGCAAATATATCTTAGCAGACAAGTGCCTGGAGAGGATTCAGACAAGGTCGTAGGGATTGCTTATTGGGAATCAGTGAGCTAAGAAATGTGAGGGTCTTACAATGTGGAATAATTTTGGGGGGGAAAGTTCTCCATTCTATAGACAGAAGAAGCTATTAAGTAACCAAACAATAGGTGGAGCTAAGGTTTAAAAATTTCTCAGACATAAAAAGTACTTTAACCTTTGTCAGATTATGGAGAGAAACTCAAAGCAGCAAACGTAAACATCTTTATGAGAAAGGAACACATAGAAATCTCTTGGAGGAAGAATTTAAGCATAAAGATACAATCAGAAAGTTTGTATTTGAGTGCCGTTTCACTACCATTACCACCTGGATCCTCATTGCACTGGACACACCCACCATCATATACTGGGCACATATAAAGAACTATATGTTTCTGATGCAAAAGCTTCCACTGCATACTTGAATCTTGCCAACACTTGGACCATCTGTCATGCAGTGAAGAAAGCCACATTGCAGGGATGGTGGCTCTACACACTCCTGACAGAGTAACTACCTTGGACCTTTGGGACCCCCCCTCTTGGTGGTGTCTCACTGTTGACTTTTTTCAGGTTATGATGCTGCTATTGCATTCTGATCAACAGACTCTGGACATACCACTGTTGCCCTTGAAACCAAACTGTGTTATATTTTCAGTTTTCATGTATAGTCTGATATTATGCCATTTGTTGCAAAGGCCACCTAACGATGGGGACATAGTCAAAATAGTCAATGGTCCTTCCAATGCTCCCTACCACTTGAAGGTGTCTGGACTTAATTAGCGTTAGAAGAGCTTCCTCAAAAATTGACTTCAAAGATTTCTAATTCTACCTCCCTCATCTCCTCCTGGTTCACATATCCTAGTAAAACAGCATGGTCACTGAACATCGCCATCCAAAGGTTACTTCCTGAGTAATGACGAGGATGTTTTGAAATAAGATCTATTTTGAAGATTTGGGATTCCACCCTCACCATTTCTGGGCATGATGCTTCTTTATCCCCCTAAAAGTAATAGCAGGCCAGTCTGGGCTGTACACCCTTCGGGTGGCAACCCAGACAAAAAGGGATGTGAGGGTTCCAGATTCAATTCTGGTTCAGTTGCTTGGGCTTTCTTGTTGGAGCAACATGTTCCTATATTATAATAATAATGACCACTTGATTGGACACACATATTGCTGAATCCTCCCACAATGATCCATTCAGCCACTGTAATTTTACAATTGTAAAATTTATAATTTTTTGTCCTCATCACTCTTGCACTTGATCTTTCTAGACAAAAGTTCTGGATACACATTGGGGAGTATTAGAGGAAAGATGCAGTTATAGGTACTTGGATAGGACATGCCGATTTTGTGGCAATGAAGGTAGGAAATTAACCCCAACATCTGGAGAGGGAACTCCTTAGATCCTGGGAAGTTTCACATTGGGGTGGGAAGAGGCGATTAATGCTTTCCTTGACCACTAGATCCAGCACTGTAGCCTAGTAAAGCAATGACATGGTCCA
The DNA here is from genome assembly GCA_004026745.1 of Myrmecophaga tridactyla. Taxonomy (NCBI): domain Eukaryota; kingdom Metazoa; phylum Chordata; class Mammalia; order Pilosa; family Myrmecophagidae; genus Myrmecophaga; species Myrmecophaga tridactyla. The sequence continues at coordinate 5,988 of PVIY010029663.1, read as the reverse complement.
CCTGAATCAAGTGGGAGCTGTTGCTGGTAATCTGACCACTACTTGGTTTTTCACTCTTGTCCAGAGGCTATGAAATAAAAAAGTTCATGTGAACATGGCCAGTCCTAAACTGTTCTTCCGTGCCTAATGCTACCAATAGCAGCTCCTGAACACGCCCCACATCTGCTTGTTCAAACAAGAGTGACACAACCTTGTTTCAACCTGACTGATACAGATTCACTAAGTTGTCTCAGGTTGTGCCATGTATGACAATCAAGGCTGCAACTTCTTGGTGATACTCTCCATATTCCTTAACCAAACTAGTTTAATTATGATCCAAATCAAATTTAACAATAAATCCCAAACTGGAGTGACTTATGCCTCTTTAAATGTTTGTATTTGACAGAAAATGAGTCCTAGAATGTATCTCCACTGGGATTGTTTTTTGGCCCCTCTATTGCCCCCTGTAATTACTTGCATTGTTATCAACTATCAGTCAGTCTGATTTCCCTTGAGTGGGTTACAATGGATAACAGACTATCCTTAGATCTAATCTTGACTGTCTGAAATCAGAGCTATTGGAGTCGGCTAAGCCCTGAGGGGCATGGTTGAGATAAATACCACAGATTGACCTCATTGTGCTATATGAAGTCCTGTTAGTAGTAGCTTTAATTTTAAATGTATCCACATTGCTCCCTCCAGGTACCCCCTTTGGACTTGGGGGCACAGGGAACCAATGCAAATGAACAGTAAGCTCATGAGGCATGCTATGCTGTGAACAATGAAGACCTCTGTCTGAACCAGCTTCATGTCTCCTGATAGCGTCATGAAACATAACAGGCTAATTTGCTAGCTTGTATGTACAGTAGAAGCCTAAATCTTTCAGAGGACCTGACACACGTGCCCCAAGGAGGACCAGGCTGAGTCCTTCCCTAGGTGAAGTGTCAAACATTTTATTTCTCTCTATCCTTTGTTATTACTTTATATACAAGATGTTTGAGGTTAACTGTACAATTTAGCCTTTAGGCAGCAGAGTATTTGGTGGGACTGTGAATTCAAGGAGAAATTAATATAGGCCAGGATGGATACAATGACTGTTGGGACTGTATATCATCTTGTTTGGGGGAAAGGGTAAGAACTGCTCTACTTGTAAGAAGGATATCTATATCTCTTTAGTGGGAAACAATTTTTTAATTGTTATGCAGAAGTTTAGATGTACATAGGAGGGTGCATATGCTGAGTAGCCAAAGGGGTGGACTGTGCCATTTATGAATTTATTGCCTCTCAATTCCAAATCTACCCTTTGCCCTCCTTTGTGATACTGGAGCTGGACCCTGTAAACATTTCCTTGGCAGTTGGCATGCTCTTAAGCATTTTCAGTGGAGAGCACTGGAGAGATATGGCAGGTTCTGATGTGTTTTCCTCTTTTTCTTGCCCCTGGGGTGCTTGCATGGGACCAGTGCTGTTTCAGTGGCACTTCTGTGGGTACTTTCTTCATGAGTTCTTCTAGCACCTCAGCCAGTTCTCCAGCAAATTTAGCAGTGTACCCACAGATGGGTTTTCAGTGAGTTCTGCTAAAGGCCAGATTGCTGCCCAATGAGTCTCACAGCTGCCATAGCAGTTGGCTCCCAGAGAGTTTCAGCAACATAGCCACAGGTGGATTCCAAGTGAGTTACACTGGCACTTCAGAGGGCAGCTTCTCACAAGCTTTGCTGGTATCCTGCTGGGTTCCCAGCAGATTTCTCATGGTACTCCTTGAGTAGCTTCTTAGTGAGTTTTGTCAGCACCCCAGTGGTGGTGGGGGTTTCTGCTTGTCAGCCCTGGCCTGCAGTTCCTCAATAAACTTCTCTGCCACTTTGTGGGCCACAGCTACACCCTTTCTTTTAGGGTCTGGATCCCAGCTGTGGAGAGGGTCTTTCCAAGTGTGTTTCTTCCTAGGATACTCAGCTTCTGCCCTAGAGTTAGTGCCTGCTCCCCCTATCTGTTATTTACTTATTCTTTAGAATTATTTCTACCCTTAGTGGTTAACCACCAATTTCATGGAGTCAATCATGTAACCTCATTTCTCTCATCATAAATCATATTATCTCGTCACTCTGGTAAAAGTGATAGGACCCAGTATAGGAACGTGACCCAACCAATGCCAATCAGAGTCCTTCTCCAAGATTGATAAATGGATATAGGACAAAACACTGGGCTTCTTGAATCCACATCCCCTAAACCCTTATTATTTTCTGGTAGAAGAAACTGAAATCAATATACAAAGAGAGTTGGAGAGGACAGTAATAGAGGAGTGCAGCATCAGAAGAATATAAGAATTTAAAGAAGCAGGAGAGTAAATGCAAAAGAAGAGTACAGAAGAGCAGGAAAAACATCAGGAGATGGTGGTATCATGATACCATGATAATCATGCTATCAAGAGGGTATTTTCATAGAAGGAAGCAGAAAAAGTGGGCTGTCAACTGGCCCCCTTGAACTTCTCCACCAGGCTGTGGTTGGCCTCAGTGAGAGCAGCATGGGCAGAAGCCTTACATGATTTGGTTCCCAGGTGCCTCTCCATGCCTATCTCCTGCATGCTGCTCTGGCCATGCTTGCCATTCTCCAAAGGTTCCACATCTCTCAAGTCTCCCTGTTTTCTCTGGCCTACCTCAGCTCATCCTGACTGAATTGTGTCTCCCCAAAAGCTATGTTCAAGTCCTAACTCCAAGTCCCATGAATGTGACCGACCATATTGGGAATAGGACCTTTTATATTATTAGATAAGATGAGGCCAAAGTGGGTAAGACCTAATCCAATTTTACTGGTGTCCTTATAAAACAAGGAATTTGGACACAGACACAGTTAGACATAGAGAAGAAAATGCCATAAAAAAGATGGAGACAAGAAAGAGAGCCTTGTGGAGATTACAGTGGTGTATCCACAAGCCAAGGAATACCAAAGGTTGCCAGCAAACCACCAGAAGCCAGAAGCAAGGAATGACTCTCCCCTAAAGGTTTCAGAGGGAGCATGGCCATGCTGTCACCTTAACATCAGATTTCTAGCCTCTAGAATCTGAGACAATAAATTTCTGTTATGTTAAGCCATCCAGTTTGTGGTGCTGTTTTAGGCCCAGGGAAACTAAGACAATCCTCTTGACAAACTCTGGCTGATTTTTCAAAATTCAGCTCAAACTCAGCTCTTCACAGAGACTCAACAGGTCAATTCCTTGCTCTCAAAGAAGAGTTGCTGCCCATAGCACTTTGTCGGATCTTTCATTGGATTACTTATTACTGCTGTTTGCTTTGTATGGCTGTCTCTTCTAGCTTTGCATTTAAGCATCTTTGTATTTCAAGCACTCAGCACTGGGCCTGGCCTGTGAAAGGAGCTCTGGACACACTAATGGGTTAACGCCTAGAGGGATGCATTGGCTAATCCTCCAGTTGCTGGAGAACACGGTCTAGTTGCCACGGTACTGAGAGATCCCACCTGCTGTTTTCAGGATAAATAAATCACATTCAGCTGATCATACTTTGGCATATGGCCAGCATGATCTGCAGAATCCAGCAGGTTGAATGCCAGGCCAAAAGTGAGAGACACCTTTCCAGCTACACAAATCTTTTCACCCTTTTCTTCCAGGCAGGTTAAACTGTTGAGAAATACAAAGGATCTCCTTTTTTTTTTTTTTTTCCTGTCTTTAAGATTTAAAGGGCTCCTCTCTTGCTAGTAACTTCTTAGCTTTCATGAAAGCTTTTTCTTACCACCTGCACTGTCCTTTCCATCTCCTTGTCTAATGTTACCCTAAGACAGGGGTTGGCACAGTATGACCTGTGGGCCAAATCCAGACCATTGTTTGCTTTTGTATATGAAGTTTTATTGGAACACAGGCATGCTCATTTGTTTACATATCATCTTATGGCTGCTTTTGCAGTACAACGGCAGGATTGAATAGTTTATGCAGAAGTTGTATGGCTTGCAAAGCCAAAAATATTAATTATCTGGTCCATTGCAGAAACTTTTTTGATCCTTGTACTAAAGAATGAACTTCATGCAATAAGAGATGACTAGGAAATAATGCATCTAAAAGAGGAGGGGAAGTAGGAGGAAAAGAGAAAAGCACGATAAACTCTGATTGTTGTATGGGCAATTGATGAGAGTTAAAGGATACCATTATAAATCAACAAACCAGACAGTAAATGTTTAAATAGAAAACAGGGGGTTAAGAACATTTAACAAGGTATAGGTACAAAACTAACTACTAGAATAATATTAGAAATCTTCCTAAATACAAGTTGTTTTTTAAATGAAAGAACACATTGCACAGAAAAAGAAACAACAGATATAACTAATACACACAATAATTATAAAATAATGTGACAGAGTGGAGACCAAATGTATTAGTCAGGGTTCCCAAAGGAAACAGAACCAACAGGAGATAATTTGTATATAGTATGAGATTTTATAAAAGTGTCTCACACAACTATGGGAATGCATAAGTCCAAAATTCCATGGAGCAAGCTGCAAGCTGGCACTCTGATAAAGGTCAGGAGAGGCTGACTGCCTGAAGTAGAGACGAAAGTTCTCTTTTCTGACTACTGAAATCATCACCTCCCCCTTAAAAATATCCAATGATTGGATTAAACATCTCTCATTGCACAAGACAGTCCCCTTAGTTGAAACAGATGTAATCAGCCATAAGTGTAATCAACTGACTGGTGATTTAAGTCCACAAAATGTTCTCCCAGTAACGGTTAAGCCTGTGTTTGCTTGACCAGACAAGTGGGCACCATCATCTGGCCAAGCTGACACGTGAATCTAACCATCACACCAAATATCAGTTATATCAATAAATATGAAAGACCTCATTACAAAAAAAACAGATTTTCAATTCAGCTTTCAAGCAAGACCCAACTATATGTTCTATACAAAGTACACACATAGAATGAAGTGATTTAGAAACAATGATAATGTCCTTGTTCTGAGAACAGACAAAATAGAATCAATTTTTTTAAAAAAAACATTAAATGTGAAAAAGAGGGGCACTTTTTAAAGCTAAGAGCAACAGGTCACAATGAAGACATAAACATTCTACATATATATGCACCAAATAACAAAGCAACTCTCTTTATAAAGCAAATGCTAAAAAGACAGAAGGAGACATAGAAATAGTAGATATTAACAAACCACTCTTAGTAGAAAACAGATAAAGTAGATAAAAAAAAGTAAGAATATAGAAAAATAGGCAATATACTCTTTTGGGCATGTAATAAATTAATTCACAAAAATTAATCATATATTAGATCAAAAAAAGAAAATATTAGTAAGTTTCATAATGAAAAACATTTCAGATAAAGCTTTGATAACAATGCAATAGCCTGAGGCATTGTTAATAAAGTATAATAAAAGTGTGAAGGAATAAATGGTAATTGAAATGATGGAATTTCTAGAAACATAATAATACTATATATCATAATCTGTGGGTATATATTTAAAGTAGTGATCAGAGAAAAATTCACAGCCCTAAAAACTATTTTCAGTAAAAATGAAAGAATGAACTAAATTCCCAGATCAAAAAGCCAGAAAAAGAAGAATAGAGTAAGCCAAGAGAAAGCACAGAGGAAATTAATAAAAATAAAAGCAGCAATTAATGAAGAAAAAATATAACTTTGGCCCTAACTAATTATAACTAATTATCTAATTAACTGATGATCTTGTTTTTATGTTAAACCATTAGCAAAATAGAGAAGCCCCAAGTTAATGTGTAATGAACAACCACAAACAGCAAAAAAGGAAGAAAGCACAACTATGCAAAATTAAAAGTTAGAAGGAGGAAATTACTATTGAACCAGAAAACATTTTTAAAGTAGAGGCTACTTTTCAGAACTCTGCATAAATTAATTTGAAAACCTAGATGAAATGGATAATTTCCTTGGGAAATACAGTTTATCAGTATGGACCCCATTAGAAATAAAAGTCTTAAACAAATTTCCATAGAAGAAATGGGAAAGTTATCAAAAAATACCAGGCTTAGGT
>PVIY010029662.1:15049-31887 GCA_004026745.1 Myrmecophaga tridactyla | reverse complement strand
TTTCTCTATTATTGTTTTATTTCTTTTTCTGATGTCTTTTTATTTCTTTCTCTAAATCGATGCAAATGTTCTAAAAAATGATGAATATGCAACTATATGATAATATTAAGAATTACTGATTGTATATGTAGAATGGAATGATATATTAATGTTCTTTTGTTAAGTTTTTTTAATTAATAAAAAGTTTAAAAAAAAAAAATCAAAGGTTTCTGAAGTACATGTTTTCCTATCATTTAGGAAAATTGATAATTTCCTAAAAATCAACTGCAAGCCAATGATGCAATTCTTAAAACAAATGACTTCAGCCAAATCACGTTATCATCATGACTGCTTTCAATTACTCCAATCCTGTACTCTTTACCCACCAAATCAATTTATTAATTGTTAACAAATTAAAGTGGCCTTTTAAAATCTAAATCAGTCTCTATTAATTTCCTGCTTAAAACTCTTTGAGCTCTCGTTTTTGACAGAACAAAATTCAAATCCGGGGGTACCAGGGTAATTCAGTGGTAGAATTCTCACCTGCAATGCAGGAGACCTGGGTTTGAGTCCCAGCTCATGCACTAACCTGCTCCACCCCTTCCCTGCCAAAATTCCACAAATGGTGCTGCAATAACAGGATAGCCACAAGGAAAAAGAATGAAATGTGATGTCCATCATATGGCATGAAAAAAAAAAAAAATTCACAACCAAAGCCCTACATGATATGAACACTACATAGCTTTTCTACTACCACTTACATCTATAACTATTCATCATTTTCTAAACACGCTTTTTGTTGTTTCACAATTCTATGGTTTATAGATGCTCTTCCATCTATGGCAATATCTCTCTGCTGCCATCCACCAAAAATCTCTTATTCATCCTTGAAAACTGTGCTGGTTTGAAAGGCTGTATGTACCCTAGAAAAGCCATGTTTTAATCCTAATCCCATTTTGTAAAGGCAACCATTTCTTCGAATCCCTATTCAGTACTGTATGTTTGAAACTGTAATCAGATCATCTCCCTGGAGATGTGACTTAGAGAGTCACATCTTGTTGTGATCTCGATGTGATCTTGAGTGATCAAGAGCAGTTGTTAAAATGGATTATGTGGGGACGTGTCTCTACCCATTCAGGTGGGTCTTGATTAGTTTACTGGAATCCTTAAAAAAAGGAAACATTTTGGAGAAAAGGAGATTCAGAGAGAGAGCAGAGCAGAAGAACATAGCCACAAGAAGCAGAGTCCACCAGCCAGTGACCTTTGGTGATGAAGAAGGAAAATGCCTCCTGGGGAGCTTCATGAAACAAGAAGCCAGGAGAGGAAGCTAGCAAATGATGCTGTATTCACCACGTGCCCTTCCAGATGAGAGAGGAACCCTGAACTTCATCAGCGTTCTTGAACCAAGGCATCTTTCCCTGGATGCCTTTGATTGGACATTTCTATAGACTTGTTTTAATTGGGACATTTTCTCAGCCTTAGAACTGTAAACTAGCAACTTATTAAATTTCCCTTTTTAAAAGCCATTCTGTTTCTGGTATACTGCATTCCAGCAGCTAGCAAACTAGAACAAAAACTAAGATAAAACATCTCATTTTGTGAATCCCATACACTAGTAGATTATATTCTCTGATAGGCCATGTGTTAGTTAGATTCAGTTGTCAACTTGGCCAGGTGAGCATACCTAGTCTTGTTGCTGCGGACATAAGCCAACGGTACGTGAACATCATTTGTTGCTAATTACATCTACAGTCGGCTAGGAGGCGTGTCTGCTGAAATGAGTGACGTCTGACTTAATTGGCTGGTGCTTAAATGAGAGAACGCAACGTAGCACAGCCCAAGCAGCTCAGCATACCTCATCTCAGCACTTGCAGCTCAGCCCAGGCCTTTGGAGATGGAGAAAGAAGTCACCCCGGGGAAAGTTATTGGAACCCAGGGGCCTGGAGAGAAGACCAGCAGAGACCATCCTGTGCCTTCCACGTAAGAAGGAACCTCAGTGGAAAGTTAGCTGCCTTTCCTCTGAAGAACCAACAAAATAAATCCCCTTTTATTAAAAGCCAATCTGTCTCTGGTGTGTTGCATTCCGGCAGCTAGCAAACTAGAACAGGCCACTAGTCTACCTGACATACAACCCATTATATTACTTACCATTTTATAGCCTAACTTTTCTATTTGTATTTCCCTACTAAGCTGAGCTTTTACAGGGCAGAGGCCTGGTACTGTTCATCTTTGTGCCAAATATTAGAAACTCAATACATGAATAAACAAATGACTGATAGGCTTACTGGGAGTATGTACTTAAAAACTTCACCCTGAAAAACCTACCTATCAAACGAAGGTAGACAGACATGGAACAGTAAAGAGCTAGAGCCAAAATAAACACAGACTCACTGGTGATTCTGACTGCCCGATCAGTGCGGAAATCCTCTGTGTCTGGTTCATCAAGGTCTTCCAGGAAATTATATTCTGGATCATCATCATCATCTGCCTCATCTAGGAAAAAAAAAGTGTTTCAGATGTTTACTCGCAACTCTGAACCCCTAATGATGGTCAAAAGTTAAGATTTTCAATACCACAGGTGTTTGTTTCAATGAAGCATGCCTATTCTTCACTCTTTAAATCACACCTTTCCTCAGTGCATTTGCATGGCTCGTTCCACACAGCTCACTTATCTCAGCTAATCTCACCAATAAGCTAGGTTCCTTTCTTGCTGGAAAAAAGGTTTAAATCTCTTACGATAGCAAAACCTATAGAACTGAAAGTATAATTTAGCTCAGTAATCACACTTTGAGTAGAATATTTCATTAAAATATTTCTTGTAAAACAGAAATGACCCAAATTTCCAACAATTAGGGAATAACTATGTAATAATGATGTCTTAATATGAAAAAATAGTACATGCATATAAAATGTAAACCTGTAGCATTCCATAAATGTTTAATACATTCATGAGATAAATACAATGCAATATAAAACATAATAAGCACAGGTATGGAAAAATTACTTTTCAAGAATGGTGAGAATCAGAAGTTAAATAACTAAAAATACATAAAAATAAGAAAGATTTGTCACGTTAGGACAGTAGAAATATGGGTGTTTTTCCCCCTCATAATTTTCATTAATGTTGGTCTATGGTGTCTTTTCAATAAATAAAAATGGTGAGGGAGTCACTGAATTATGGAACTATTATATTAAGGTACTTTTTCTCTTCTGACACTTTTAGATCACTGCTATAATAGAACCTTCTGCCATGATGTAAATGTTCTACATACACCATAATTACTGTATCTAATTATGTATATTATATATAATACATAATTATTGTATATAATAGAACTTCCTGCCATGATAGAAAAATTCTATATATGCATTATACAATACATAATTATTGTATAGTAGACACTAGCCATATAAGCCTACTGAGCACTTGCAATGTGGTTAATGCAACTAAAGAACTGAAATTTTTTAAAAATACAAAAAAAAAAAAGGTAACAAAGCTAAAAGCTAATAACTTAAATGCTTATTATCATGTAGCCTTAAACAGAAGCAAATTATCCATGTACCATAATGGAAAATTTATGTCTAAATTACATTGCTAAGTGAAAAAAGCAAGTAACGGATATAGAACAATATATACAGTATGATTCCTTCTGTAAAAAAAATTTTCTTCTCTGCAAGTGTGCTTGTATACGATATGTACTTGAATACACAGGCAATATCTAGAAAGACACACGAGAAAACTATTAACAAAGACTGGCAATTAGAACTCTTAGTTTTCTCTTTGTACCCTTCCATAATGTCTAAAATTTTCATAATAAACAAATATCTTTTGTTAATACACACACACACACATATTTAATCACACTCACTGGAAAATCTATACTGATTAACCCCAATCTAACTTTATATTCTTCTCTTAACACTTACATATTCTGTTTCTAAAATATTAATTTGCACAGTTTATATATAACTACTCAAATAACAAGCCTTTTTCATTTCACCAATTCTTTAAATCCTTAGGAATGGAATCCTATCTTCCTAATCTCTAGAGAGTTTCTATGCATCTCTATTCACAGCAGGCTCTTTATAAATGTTACTGAATAATGAAAGTTCTGGGAAGAGCCTGTGACATATGAGTAGTATGTATAGGTTTGCATGCCCATCTGTTTGGTCCAAGAACTACAATAAACACCTTCTGCTCACACCACACAAATGGGTCAGCCAATATCATTCCTAGAGCACTCACTTGGCAAATATGCTAAAAATAATCTGAGAGTTTCTTCTCTGTTCTGCTTAGCTTTTAGAACCCTAGTTGTAGACTATACCCTCTGGGCCTAATTATTTTTTAAATTATTAACAATATCAGCAAAATAACAGAAGTTAGGGAATGAAAGGAACAATAGATAAGATTAAAAATACACTAGAGGAACAAACACACACACACACACACACACACACAAAATACACTAGAGTGGTACAAGGGTAGTTGGGTGGTAGAAGTCTCGCCTGCCACGCAGGAGACCTAGGTTCAACTTGTAGCCCATGCAGCCAAAAACACAAGAAACAAAAGGTTGTGAACAAAATTCCCTATGATATACATTGCACATATCTGCCTGTGTATGTGTAAGTACAGATACAGAAATACATATATGTAGGGAGACACATTAAAAAATACACTAGAGATATATAACAGCAGAGGTGAAGAGGCAGTCACACTGCCTGACTTTAAAGCATATTACAAAGCTATAATGGTCAAAACAGCATGGTACTGGCAAAAAGACAGACATATTGATCAAGGGATCAAACTTAAGAGTTCAAAAACGGACCTGCACATTTATGGTGAATTGATTTTCAACAGTCTCAGGGCATCCACAATCTCACTTCGCTGACATGTGAGCCACCCAAGAAGGTACTCAAGGATCGTAAGCAAAAGAACCTGAGAATGAAGCAGGCCAAAGAGCAGCTCAGGTTGAAAATGAACAGTACCAAACGCAGAAGGAGAAACAGTTCAAACCCATGGAAGCTGTGGCTCTGGAATTCCATGACAGTTGCAGCTAAGTGGAGGAGGAGACCCAAGAGATGATTACTATCCTCCACATCTACTGCCAGCAGAACAGGGATGAAGGCATGGATAACCACTTAGCCTCCATCTATGACAACCTGCCAGTAATCTATGAAAATCATCACATAAATACAGAGGGGATAAGAAGTGCCTATTCCATGGACTGGTATTTTAAATGCCCTCACATGGGATATGAAGCTTCAGCAAAGCTAGAGTCATATTCTTGCAGAAAGGCATTAAATTATTTTTAATATATTCTATAATAGGTCCTTTCACTTTTTGGAGAGTAACAAACCTAGTTTCTTTGTACAGACACAGAGCTTTCCCAATGATTTCATCTTTTTACCTCATAATTCTTTTAAATTTAATGGGTATATGTTGTCTCTTTCCCTATGTCACTTAGCTTAAGCTACATACACAGCAATACCGGCTTTATCTTTCTTAGATCTACTACAAAAAACACTTATATGAAGAGAAAAGGATTAAATACTTATTTCCCTAATGCTTTCTTAAAAGTCAGGGACTAGTTCCAGGAAGATGGCAGAATAGAATAAGCCATTCACCCCTGCTACAAGAACAGCTATATAAGGGACAGGAAGGTGACTGAGACAGTGATTCCAGGGTACAAGTGACCTGGGGAGGGGGGTGGGGGGGGAAGGGGGGGAGGTCTTCTACACCACATAGGAAGGCCGTGGTTGCAAAAGCTGAAGGATTGAGATGCAGAACACCAGAGACCATCCAGCTAGTTCAAACAGCCTAACATGCCCCATTCCAAACAGAAGCCCAGAGGCCTCAGGAGTGCATGGATCGGGAGACAAGGACTAGGAAGTAAGCCAAGTCGCGTTCCTTGAACGTGCTACGCTCACCAGCACGGCCCCATGAACCACGACTCACCCCACACCCCCACGCACCTAAACCCTGTCATCCGCCCTGATTCCCCGCGCTCCAAGCACACCCCGCCCTGCCAACCCCCACAACCCCACACCAACCACAGCCCAACCCACCTCTCCTGCAAAAACGCAGTCCTGCCCCACCCCTCCCAAGCCCTACCTCCCCTTGTTTACCTCCATATCCAGGCTACACCCGCCCCCAGCGCAATCAATCATGCAGCCCTATGCTCACCCACCCACCCCGAGCTCTGCACATGTGTACATCAGTTTACGGACCTCCCAGATCTCCGCCTGCACATGGCCCTCAGTCACGCTCCCACAGCTCTGGGCAAGCACTCACATGCACAGTCCAGCAACATCTGCCCTCAGCCCATTAGGCACAACGACCGACCTGCTGCCCCGAGCAAGCGCAAAAAGGGCCCCGCCCCCCAGACCCATTCACCCACATAGCCACATCCTCCCTGTCACTGGGTGCCCACACTCACAGGCACCAGCATAGCATCCCCAACCTGTACCTACACCTGCGCTGCAATGCATCACCGCACAGTTGCGCCCTGCCCTGCACCCTGCATCCTGCTCTACATCCATCCTGCAAATACCAAGCTTTAGACTACTGAAGGAAATCAACTTCCTAAGTGTGCTGGTTTTGAAATGATGTAGGTACCCTAGAAACACCATGTTTTAATCCTAATCCCATTTTGTAAAGGCAGCCGTTTCTTCTAATCCCTATTCGATGCTGCACGCCTGAAACTGTAATTAGATCATCTCCCCAGAGGTGTGATCTAATCAAGAGTGGTGGTTAAGAGGGATTAGGTGACGACATGTTTCCACCCATTAGGGTGGGTCGTGATTAGTTTCTGAAGTCCTATAAAAGAGGAAACATTTTGGAGAATGAGAGATTCAGAGAGAGAGCCAGAGAAGAACAAGATAGCCATGAGAGCCCACAAGCCAGCAACCTTTGGAGATGAAAAAGAAAAACACCTCCCCGGGAGCTTCATGAAACAAGAAGCCAGGAGAGAAAGCTAGCAGATGATGCCTTGCTCGCCATGTGCCCTTCCAGCCAAAAGAGAAGTCATGACTGTGTTCACCATGTGCTTTCTCGAATGACAGAGACCCTCAACTTCATTGGCCTTCTTGAACCAAGGTATCCTTCCTGGAAAACTTTGATTGGACACTTCTATTGACTTCTTATAATTGGAACATTGTCTCAGCCTTAGAACTGTGAACTAGCAACTTATTAAATTCCCCTTTTTAAAGGCCATTCCGTTTCGGGTATATTGTATTTAGTTAGCTAGCAAACTAAAACACTAAGTAAACCAATAAAGATATTTACATGCCACGAAGACAAAAGAAGATCAGTAAAGCATATCATGGATGCAAACAGATATAGCCCAACCTAACCAACCAAATTAAAACACCAAAGGAGACACAGACATTGGAACAACTAATCAAAGATGTTCATATAACTCTACAAAATAAAATAAATGGGATGGCTAATGACATAAAGGAGATCAAGAAGACACTAGAAAAGCATAAAGAAGAATTTAAAAGAATAAATAGAAAAATAGCAGATATCACAGAGATTAAAGGTACTGTAGACCAAATAAAAAACATACTAGAGACACACAACAGCAGATCTGAAGAGGAAGAAGAAAGAATAAGTGAACTAGAGGACAAGACAACTGATTTTGAACACACGAAACAGCAAATGGCAAAAAAGATGGAAAAATTTGCATTGGATCTCAGGGAAATGATGGACAAAACAAAGCTCACAAATATAAGAATCATTGGTGTCCCAGAAGAGAAGAGTAAAGGGATATGAAGATTAGTTGAGGATATAATGGGGGAAAACTTCCCAACCCTTATAAAGGATATAAATAGGTAGATCAAAGAAGCCCAATGAACTCCAACTAGAATAAATCCAAATAGGCCTTCCCAATACACATACTAATCAGTCTGTCAAATGTTGAGACAAGCAGAAAATCCTGAATGAGATAAGAGAAAAACAATCTACTACATACAAGGGAAACCACATAAGACAGCTAACTGGCACTATGGAGGTGAGAAGGCAGTGGTACAATATATTTAAGATCCTGAAAGAGAAAGACTTCCAGCCAAGAATTCTGTACCCAGCCAAACTGTCCTTCAAAACTAAAGGAGAGATTAAAATTTTCATAGACAAACAACTCCTGAAAGATCTGTGAACAAGGGACCAGGTCTACGAGAAATACTAAAGGGAGTTCTGCCAGTTGAAAAAAAAAAGGCAGGAGAGGAAAGTCTGGAGGAGGGCACAGAATTGAAGAGTTCCAATAAGGGTAACTCAAAGGATAAAATGAGATAGAGGGAAAAGAATATATAGATCTGACAAATAAAATCCAAAGAATAAGATGGTGGATTCAAGAAATGCCTTTTCAGTAATAACTATGAATGTTAACGGACTAAACTTACTAATGAAAAGATACAAGATTGGCAGAATGGATCAAGAAATTTAAACCAGCTATATGCTGTTTACAAGAGACTTATCTTAGACACAAGGATACAAACAGATTGAAAGTGAAAGGATGAAAAAAGATGTTCCACTCAACCAAAAGAAAGCAGGAGTAACTATACTAATATCGGACAAAATAGACTTTAATTATAAAGACATCATAAGAGACAAAGAAGGGAACTATTTTTAATAAAGGGCCAATTCTCCAAGAAGAAATAACAATCATAAATATTTATGCTTCCAATCAAAGGGCTCCAAAATACATGAGACAGACTTTGGCAAAGCTGAAGGTAGTGACAGACATTTCAACAATAATAGTAGGAGACTTCAATACACCACTCTCCTCTATAGACAGAACACCAGACAGAGGATCAACAAGGAAATAGAGAAGTTAAACAACTTGATAAATGAATTAGACCTAACAGACATATAGGTCATTACACCCCAAAACACAAGGATACACATTCTTCTCTAGTGCTCATGGAACACTCTCCAGGACAGATCATATACTGGGGCACAAAACAGGTCTTTATAAATTTAAAAACGTCAAAATTATTCAAAGCACCTTCTCTGATCACAATGGAACGAAGCTGGCTATCAATAACCACCAAAGAATGAGACATTTCACAAATACATGTAGATTAAATAACACACTCTTAAACAACCAGTGGTTCAAAAAAAAAATTGCTAGGGAAATCAGTAGCTATCTGGAGACGAATGAAAACGAGAATACAACATACCAGCGCTTATGGGATGCAGAAAAAGCTGTGCTGCAAGGGAAATTTATTGTGCTAAATGCCTATATTAAAAAACAAGAAAGAACAAAAACTGAGGATTTAACTGCTCACCTGGAGGAACTTGGTAAAGAGCAGAAAACTAACCCCAAGTAGAAGAAGAGAAATAGCAAAGTTTAAAGCAGAGATAAATGAATAGGAGAACAAAAGAAAGAATCAATAAAACCAAAAGTTGGTTCTTTGAGAAAATCAATAAAATTGATGGACCCCTAGCAAGGCTGACAAAGAAAAAAGGAAGAAGATGTAAATAAACAAAATCAGAAAATGAGAGGGGGGTCGTTATCACAGACCCTGAAGAAATAAAAGAAATCATAAGACGATACTATGAACAACTATATGCCAACCAACTAGACAACTCAGATGAAATGGACAAATTCCTGGAGACACACAAACAAGCTACACTGACTCAGGAAGACACAGAAGATCTCAACAAACCAATCACAAGAGATTCAATCAATCATCAAAAATCTTCCTACAAAATGTACTTAGAAATGTATTGCTTTTTTTATATTTCACAACAAAAAATGTTTAAAAAAATAAAACATAGGACTGCACAGCTTAAAAATCTTATGGTACTTGTTCTTAAAGGACAGTGAAAAGAATAAAGATGTGCTTAGTATGTATGTTCTCTGTAGTTTGATTTGGTAGGACATGATCCGATGAGGAAATAGGAGCAACGAATTTGGCTACAGATTAAAGGCAGATAGAAGACCCTACTTATGTAAAAATTAAAGTAAGACCTTGACCTTGGTTCAGTTATATACAGACAAAGGAAAACAAAAACAAAAAATACAGGGCCAACCTTCCACAACAAACCTAATCAGAATATTCCGGTCACTTTCTATCGAAGAAAGTCAAATGGAAACAATGACAACAGCCCTGATCCCATCAAAAGAGTATGTTGTCACCTGGAATTAGTACAGACTAAGTTAGTCTCTCATACCTTCTAAATCTACAGAAATTTATTAAGCAAACAATGAATGATTTCTGATTTCTACTACAAACACTTGGAAAAATTCTCCAAAGACAATTTCAATAATGTTCTAACCTGTTCTAAACCAGTAACTTTTACTTTTATTCTAAAACAAATAAGAGTTTGTGATAGGGCTCCTTATACCATATATGATTATCGTCAATATATATTGTTTTTCTCTAATTAATACTCCTTTCTCCACTTCTGGTAACAGTGTAACTTCTTTGGGTAACTTGTTCTATGAGGTGCTGCTACTCCCAGGACTACATGCTAAAGCAGCCACCCTATTTCCCACAAAGCCAAGAGTGGGTATGTGATCACAATAGCCCAACCTGAGTTGTTCTCTTGGAATTTTCAAACTAGATCTTGTAGTAGAGAGTCATTCTCATGTAAGGGGCACAGGAGGAAGAAGTCATCATGGAGTGCTTATGGTTATAGTTCTAGCTTTGCAGAAAAAAATTAAATTTAAGAATGGAGTTGATTGACAAAAAAGATGTAGAGATGACAGGTAGAGAAAGAGTAAAGGCGGGTCCTAATAGTGCCTAACTTTCATGGCAGGTTTTTCTGTACTTCCCAATGCCTGCTTTCATTTGGTCTCAGTAAGCTGGAGTTAGGATTCTTTCACTTGTACCCTAAAGAATCTTAATTAACACAATGGTCTTTGCATGTCAATGAATCCCCATGAAATTTTGTACAAAATTATGTGAACATATATAATGCAGGGGAGGATTCTTAACTTTCAAAAGAATTCCTCCCAAATTCTTAAAAACAGAAAGAGAGGAAAAAGTAATTGTAAATTCTCAAATACTAAATTAAATTCAACTAATCAAAACACTCCATTCTCCGGAGCTGAGACTCAGCATCAAAGGATTGAGAAAATCCCTAGAATGAGCTGAAACTCAGCATCAAGGGATTGAGAAAATCTTCTGGACCAAAAGGGGGAAGAGCAAAATGAGACAAAATAAAGCATCAATGGCTGAGAGATTCGAGAGTTGAGAGGTTATCCTGGAGGTTATTCTTATGCATTAAACAGATATCACCTTATTAGTCAAGATGTAATGGAGAGGCTGGAGGGAACTGCCTGAAAATCTAGAGCTGCGTTCCAGTAGCCATGTTTCTTGAAGATGATTGTATAATGATATAGCTTTCAAAATGTAACTGTGTGATTATGAAAACCTTGTGTCTGATGCTCCCTTTAGCTACCTTATCAACAGATGAGCAAAACATATGGAATAAAAATAAATAATAGGGGGAACAAATGTTAAAAAAAAAAACCACTCCTTTCTTTAAGCTTCTAATTAATGAAAACTTTGCCAGAGATCATGGATAATAAGTACAAACAAAAGAAACCATTTACCTTCATTCCCTACGTCATCATTCATAAGTCCCCCTAGCCACATTTTCCAGTCCTCATCATCTGCTGTATTGGGGTCATACATGTCTGGGGTGATGTCTGGAGCCTGGAGCTCTGCCTCTAGCTGCCCCAGGGGAACATCTTTCAAGGGCATCTTAGAACGGGTTCGGAATGCAATGAGGCTGTCATCCATGGGCTGGTTAAAAGAGAAGGAAAAAAAAGCCACTAAATGCCTAATGCTTCCAAATTCTCCAAACCTCATCCCTCCTCTGTGCTTCTATCTTTAGCTTAAATAAAAAAGTTTCCCTTGCAGACAATCTGTTGTTGTTTTTTTATCGTTTGAGAAAATTTAAGAAAAATGACATCACTATGAAACCAACATTTCAAGAATATCCGCAAAAGGCCTTATTGAAATATAATTCACATACCATAACATTTCAACTTCCATAAAAGAAATCCTGTACCCATTAACAGTCATTCCCCATTCCCCCTTCTTCCCTGTAAACCACTCATCCGTTTCCTGTCTCTACTGATTTGCCTACCACGGACATTTCAAATACATAGAATCATACAATATGTGGCTTTTTGTGTCTGACTTCCTTCACTTAGAATGACATTATTAAGGGTCATTCCTGTTGTAGCATGTATCCATTCCTTTTTATGTCTGAATAATAGCCCATTGTATGGAAAGACACATTTTGTATATCCGTTCAACTCTTGATGGACACTTAGGTTGTTTCCACATTTTCACGATCATGAAAAATGCTGCTATGAATATCTATATACAAATTTTTTGTACAGACAGTTCTTTTGGAGTATAGCTGCTAGGTCATATGGTAACTCTTATGTTTTACTTTTTAAGGAAATAGCAAACTGTTTTTCAAAGTGACAGCATCATTTTACATTCCCACCAACAATATATAAGATTTCCAATTCCTCCACATCCTTGCCAACACTTGTTATTGTTCCTCTTCTTTAATAATAGCCATACTATTGGGTGTAAAGTGGTATCTCGTGATTCTGATTTGCATTTCCCTATGTTTAATACTGTTGGAAATATCTGTTCAAGCATTTATAGGCGTTTCGTGCATCTTTTTCAGAGAAATGTCTATTCATATCCTTTGACCATATTTAACTGGGTTTTAGTGCTTCTGAACTATAAGACTTATTGAACTAAAAGAGTTCTTTATGTATTATGGATACAAGTCCCTTATCAGATATATGTTTGCAATATTTTCTCCTAGCTGTGAACTGTCTTTTACTTTCTTGATGATATCCTTTGAAGCAGGATTTAATTTAATTTAATATAAAAGTTTTAAATTTTAATGAAGTCTAATGTACTGATCTTCTCTTTTGTCAATTCTGATTTTGGTGTCATATCTAAGAAACCTTTGCCTAACCTAAGGTCAGAAAGATTTATTCCTATGTTTTCTTCTAAGACTTTGATAGTTTTAGCTCTTACGTTTAACTCCATGATCGAGTTTTTGTTTACGGTGTGAGGTAGGGGTGCCACTTCATTCTTTTGCATGTGGATGTACAGTTTTCCCAGCACCATTTGTTGAAAAGACATTAAATGGTCTTGGCACCTTGTCAAATCAATTGACCACAATTGTAAGGGTTTATTTCTGGTCTTTCAATTCTATTCCACTACTGTTTTAATTACTGTAACTTTGTAATAAATTTTAAAATCACAAACTGTCAGTCCTCCAACTATCTTCTTCTCAATCTAGACTGTTTTGGCTATTCTGGGTCTACTGCATTTCCATATGAATTTTAGGATCAACTAATCAATTTCTGTAAAAAAAAGAAGTTGGGATTTTAGTAGAGATTTGCATTGAATATGTAAATCAACTTGGGAGGTTCTCTCCTAGCCTACTGCAACAACCTCCCAACTGATTTCTGTTTCCTCACACCTGAATCAAAAGGAAAAGTTATATCTTTCTAATGGGTAAAATAAAATTTAACCTCTTTACCACGGCCTCCCTAGACTCTCATGACCTAGCCCTGCCTAGATCTCTGACTTCACTCCTGCTACTCTCTCCCATGATTCCTATGCTTCAGCCAGCTTCTGTCCCTTAAGCATGTCATGACCATTCCCACCTTAAGGGGTTCTGAATGTGCTATTCCCTCTGTATGGAGCACTCTTTTCCTATATCGCTACTATATGGCTGGCCCCCTCTTATTATTCAGGTCTCAATTCAAATGCCACCTTCTCAAGGAGGCATTTTTTTTAAATCACCCTATCTAAAGTACTCTGACAGTCACTAACTTTTCACCTGTTTTTATTTCGTTCATAGCACTTACCACTATCTTCAATAATTTATGTATTTATAATCTGTCTCCCCATCAACAGATTATAAGCTCTATGAGGAAAGACCTTTTTGGTCTTGGACATTTGTTGTGCCATAACTTCAACCATTCAATATGTGCTCGCTGAATAAATTATTATATTAAAAAAAAACTATTCTCTCATCACCACAACTATTTATCTACCCAAAAGCAGGGTAATTGTAGTCTCCAGTATCTTACAGCAGCTAAAAATAAAAACCTAAAATTGTGCAACTGTAACTCATAACAAACTCTGATATCTGTACTACAACTAACTGTTATGATGTGCTTTGAAATTATTGCTTTGTATATATGTTATTTTTCACAAAAAAAGGAAAAAAAGAAGAATTGTGTTTTGTAGGATGTTGGCTTTAAGATTGATTTCAAGATCTTTTTTGGTAATTTAAATAAGTAAAGCATGCAGGAAGTGTTTTTGTTAAGAAAAATGAAAGCATTTTTTCCCCTAAACTAAAATAAATGATTGTTGCAGAATGAGAAACAGGAATGTGTAGGACAAAATGGATGGATATAGAAAGTTGTAGAAGTCTTGAGGGAAGTGAATTTTATTGGTTGTGGTTAATGTTGGCAAAAATTTTATAGTTTTATAAGATTTTTAATTCTTTTCTTATCAGATATATCTTCATGCAAAACAAGAATCTGGTTTTAACTCTGTTAAAATGACAACTTTTTCTTGGATTATTTGTTTGCTTTTAGTGAGAAGCTATAAAATGTTTTTAACCATCTGAGTAATCTGCCTAGATGACAGATGTCTTATCAAACCAATATACTTATTGATATGTATACTGACCATCTCCTTCCTTCCTGTTTTTTTTTTTTTAACATGGGCAGGCACCAGGAATCAAACCCAAGTCTCCAGCAAGGCAGGCGAGAATTCTCCCATTGATAATTACTGTTTTAGACAATTAAAAAAATATATCTTTTTTAAATCATGTTAACTCCTTTATTTACTTTCAAACTTTTATGTCATCTTGATTAAATAAAGAACAGCAGAACAAAGAACAAACAAAAAAAACACAACTGGTTAAATGATGGAATGAGAAAGTCATCATTTGACAATAACCAATGAGTGTTTCAGGCAGAAAAGCAATGAATGTTAAAGCTAAAGGGCCTAAAACATCTGCCCTTAAGTATATCCCCATATAAGACATTAATTAAAAAATGAAGCAGGGTGGAATATAGGAACCAGCGAGGTTCACTCATCCACCAAAAATACCTAGAAGACAACAGAAACTATCCAAAACAGCAGTTCTGAGCCTCCAGAGACCAGGGAGTACTGTGTAGAATGTCAACTACCTGATATGATGACAGAATTCTGAAAGCAGCAAGAGAAAAACAATTCACCAAATACAAGGAGTGCCCAGTAAGACCTACTGCAGATTTCTCATTAAAAAAATCATGGGAGCAAGGAGGCAGTGGTATCATTTATTTAAGATACTGAAGGAGAAAAACTACCAGACAAGAAATTCTTCAACCAGCAAAACTTTTCTTCAAAAATGAAGCAGAGGGCAGTGTGACACTGGCTCAGTGGCAAAAAATCTCACCTGCTGAGCCAGAGACCCAGTTTTGATTCCCAGAGCCTGCCCATGCAAAAAAAGAAAAAGGAGCAGAGGGGGTGGTAAGGGTAGTTCAGTGACAGAATTCTTGCCTGCCATGCGGGAGACCTGAGTGTGATTTCCAGTCCATGCATTTCCCAAAAAACAAAACTAACAAATAAAAATTCAACAAATGGTGCTGCAATAACGGGATACTCACACGGAAAAAGAATGAAACGTGACACCCACCAAATAGCATGTAAAAAAAAAAAAAAAGGAGAATTTAAAATATCCACAGATAAACAAAAGCTGAGAGAGTTCATTAATAAGACACCTTCCCACAAGAAATACTAAAGGGAATTCTATGGGCTGAAAAGAGATGACAGGAGAAAAAGGCTTGGAGGAGAGTACAGAAATGAAGATTTCTAGTAAGGTAACTAAAAGGATAAAAAGAGAGACAAAAATAAGATATGACATATAAAAGCCAAAAGATAAAATAACTGAAGTATTGCCTTTACAGTAATAACACTGAATATTAATGGACTAAGTTCTCCTCTCAAAAGATACAGACTGGGACAATGGACAAAAAAAAATATGAGGAATCTGTTTAATATTTAGAATTCAACTCTAATATCTGCATTTACAGATTTTTCCCTTCCTTGCTTTAATTTAAATTGGTTTATGAAATATAATGTACAAATAGGCTTCATGATGACTACTTATATATATATTTTTAATATGTCTATGGATAAGTTAACTACGATATACATTTTAGGTGATTAAGATTTCCATATGTTAATTGTAAAAATATTTGTATCTTCATATTTTCTTGAAATCAGGAAAATATTTAGTAATATAGGTCATTACAATAGCATTGCAGATATTTGAAAGAACTTTCTACTTGAATTATGAGAACATCCACAGTTTTGACAGCCGATCAAATGGCATCTAAGTTAGTGTTTAATACTTAGAATTCAAGAACTTTGCTATCTGAATTTGTAGATTTTTTTCCTAGTTGCCGTAATTTTAAATTGCTTTATGAAACTTACTGCACAAACCTAGGCTTTACAATGATTATATGGATACTTTATTTAAATATGCCTACGGTTAAGCTAACTAAGATATCCATTTCTGGTAGTTCTAAGTGTATTGTTTGTTTTCTTTAAAAAAAAGAGGAATCTATATGCTGCCTACAAGAGACTCATCTTAAACCCAAGGATATAAAGGGGTTGAAAGTGAAAGGCTGGAAAAAAATATTGCACACAAACAGTAAGCAAAAAAAAAAAAAAAAAAAAAAAAAAAAAAAAAAAAAAAAAAAAAAAAAAAAAAAAAAAAAAAAAAAAAAAAAAAAAAAAAAAAAAAAAAAAAAAAAAAAAAAAAAAAAAAAAAAAAAAAAAAAAAAAAAAAAAAAAAAAAA
>PVIY010029662.1:0-14949 GCA_004026745.1 Myrmecophaga tridactyla | reverse complement strand
TTACAGGAGACAAGGAAGGCCATTAATAAAAAGGATAATTCATCAAGAAGAAATAACAATCATAAATATTTATGTACCTAACCAGGGTGCCCCAAAATACATGATGCAAACACTAGAAAAACTGAAGGGAGAAATATAGATCTCTACGATAATAGACTTCAATACACTATTCTCATCAACACACAGAACATCCAGACAGAGGATCAACAGGGAAACAGAGAACTTGAATAAAATGATAAATGAACTAGACATAACAGACATATACAATACACTGCAACCCAAAACAGCAGGATGGACATTCTTCTCAAATGCTCATGGATCATTCTCCAGGACAGACAACATATTGGGTCACAAAACAGGTCTCAAGAAATTATAAAAGGATGAAATTAAACAAAGCACTTTCTCTGCTCATAATTTAATGTAGCTGGAAATCAATAAAAGCAGAGAACAGGAAAATTCACAAATATATAGCTGTTATGAAACACACTTTTAAACACTCAGTGGAGCAAAAAAGAAAGTGCAAGAAAAATCAGTAAATATCTCAAAACAAAAGAAAACGATACCACAACATATCAAAACTAATGGCATGCAGTGAACAGAGTGTGGAGAAGGAAATTTATAGCCCTAAAAGGCTTATATTAAAAAGAAAGAGCAGGTGGTGTGACGGTGGCTCAGTGGCAGAATTCTCACCTGCCATGCAGGAGACCCAGGGTCAGTTTCCAGTGCTGACCATGCCAAAAAAAAAAAAGGAAAGAAAGAAAGAGCTAAAATCAAAACCTAACTACACACCTAGAGTAAATAAAAAAAGAATAGCAAACTAATTTCAAAGCAAGTAGAAAGAAATAACAAGGAGTAGAGCCAAAATAAATGAAATACAGAATATAAAAATAGAATCAGCAAAACTGAAAGTTGGTTCTTTGTGAAGATCAATAAAATCGACAAATCCTTAGGTAGAATGCCAAAGCAAAAAACCAGAATATGCAAATGAATAAAATCAGAAAGAAGAAGGGAGACATTACTATTGACCCCACAGAAATAAAAAGTTCCTAACAGGATACTATGAATATCTGTATGCCAACAAATAAGACAAGTTAGATGAAATAAACAACTTCCTATAACCACATGAACAACTTACACTGTCTCTAAAAGAAACAGAAGACCTCAACAAACCAATCACAAGTAAAGAGACTGAATTGGTCATGAAAAACCTCCTAACAAAAAAAAGGCCAGGACCAGATGGCTTCACAGGCAAATTTTACCAAGCATTGCAAGAAGATTTAGTATCATCCCTGCTCAAATACTACCAAAAAAACTGAAGAGAGACTATACTTAACTCATTCTATGAAGCCAACATCACCCTAATACCAAAGCCTGATACTATAAGAAAAGTAAACTAGAGATCAATCTTTCTCATGAATACAGATGTAAAATCCTCAATAAAATACTTACAAATAGAATCCAACAGCACATTAAAAGAATTACATACCATGACCAAGTGGGCTTTATTCCAGGTATGCAAGGATAGTTCAATACAAGAAAGGCAATCAATGTCACACACCACAGTAAAAAATTAAAACACATGATCATTTTCACTGACATGGAAAAGGCATTTGACAAAATCCAGCAACCTTTCTTAATAAAAACACTCCAAATGGAAGAAATTGAAGGAAACTTCCTCAACACAACAAAGGGAATATATGAAAAACCTTTATCTAACATCATAATCAATGGTGAGAGACTGAAAGCCTTCCCTCTAAGATCAGGAACAAGACAAGGATGCCCACTGTCACCATTGTTATTCAGTACTGTGCTAGAAGTTCTAGCTAATGCAATTAGGCAAGAAAATGAAATAAAAGGCATCCAAATGAAAAGAAAGAAGTTAAAACCGTTCACTATTTGCAGATGACATGATCCTCTATTTTGAAAGTTCTTAAAAATCTACTAGAACCCATAAACAAGTTCAGCAAAGTGGTGGGATAGAAGGTCAACACAGAAAGAAAAGTAGTGTTTCTACACTAGTAAGGAGCAATCCAAGGAGGAAATCAAGTAAAATTTCCACTTACAATAGCAACTAAAAGACTCAAATATCTAGGAATAAACTTAACCAAGGAGGTAAAGGACCTATATTCAGAAAACCACAAAAAAAATTGCTTAAAATCAAAGAAGACTTAAAGAAATGGAAGGATGTTATGTGTTCATGAATTGGAAGACAAAATGTCACTAAGATGCCAATTCTACCCAAACTGATTCAAGAGGTTCAATGCAATATCAATCAAAATTCCAACAGCCTGGAAGAGTGAAATGAGACAAAGTGTCAATGGCTGAGAGATTCCAAACAGAGTCGAGAGGTTATCCTGGAGGTTATTCTTATGCATTAA
This sequence comes from Myrmecophaga tridactyla, assembly GCA_004026745.1. Taxonomy (NCBI): domain Eukaryota; kingdom Metazoa; phylum Chordata; class Mammalia; order Pilosa; family Myrmecophagidae; genus Myrmecophaga; species Myrmecophaga tridactyla. Next base: position 12,571 of record PVIY010029662.1, on the reverse strand, counting down.
GTAGATATCACCTTGTTATCCAAGATGTAATGGAGAGGCTGGAGGGAACTGCCTGAAAATGTAGAGCTGTGTTCCAGTAGCCATGTTTCTTGATGATGACTGTATATTGATATAGCTTTCACAATGTGACTGCGTGATTGTGAAAACCTTGTGTCTGATGCTCTTTTATCTACCTTGTCAACAGATGAGAGGAACATATGGAATAAAAATAAATAATAGGGGGAACAAATGTTAAAATAGATTTAGTTTGAAATGCTAGTGATCAATGAAAGGGATCAGTAAGGGGTATGGCCTGCAAAAATTTTTTTTCTGTTTGTTATATTTTTCTGTTGTCTTTTTATTTCTTTTTCTGAATTGATGCTAATGTTCTGGGAAATGATCATGATGATGAATATGCAACTATGTGATGATATTGTGAATTGCTGAGTGTATGTGTTGGGAATGTTTGTGTTTCTTGTAATTTTTTTTAATTAATAAAAAATTAAAAATTAAAAATAAAAAATTCCAACAGCCTGTTTTGAAGAAATGGAAAAACCAATTATCAAATTTATTTAGATAAATAAAGGCCCCAAATAACCAAAAACATCTTCATAAAGAATAACAATGTGAGAGGTTCACACTGCCTGACTTTAAAGCATATTACACAACTACAATGGTCAAAATAGCATGGTACTAGAATAAATACAGACACACTGACTGATGAAATCAAACTGAGAGTTCAGAAAGAGACCCACACATTTATGGTCAATTGGTTTGATAAGGCTGCCAAGTTCACTCAACTGCGAAAGAATAATCTCTTGAACAATGGTGTTGGGAGAACTGGATATCCATATACAAAAGAATGACAGAGGATTCCTATCTCACACCTTATATAACAATTAACTCCACATTTTATAAAGACAAAAGACTTATACATGAGACAGGACAATAGAACTCCTAGAAGAAAATGTAGATAAGTATTTTTGAGATCCTGTGGTAGGGAATGGATGCTGAGGCCTCACATTCAAAGCACAAGTAACAAAAGAAAAATTGAAGACTTTTATGCATCAAAGGATTTTGTCAAAAAGATGAAAAGGCAGTTACTCAATGGGAAAAAATATTTGGAAACCACATATCCAATAAGGGTTTAATATCCAAAACATAAAAGAATTCTACAAGTCAACAATAAAAAGACAAACAATTTTAAAAATGGCAAAAAATACTACTGGTTAATGAGAGGGAGGGATAAGGAGTATTGGAAGTATGAGGTTTTTCTTTTGTCTCTTTATTTCTTTTTTTTTTTTGAAGTGATATAAATGTTCTAAAAATGATCATGGTGATGAATACAAAGCTGTGATGATATTGTGAACCATTAACTGTACACTTTGGGTAGACTGTGTGGTGCATGAAGATATCTCAATAAACATATTTAAAAAAAAATAGACATTTTGCCAAAGAGAAAATATAACTGGCTAAAAAGCACATGAAAAGATACTAAGCTTCACTAGTTTTTAGGGAAATGCAAATCAAAACCATGAGTTATTTCACACCTACCAGAATGCCTATTATTAAGCAACCAGGAAACTACAAATGTTAGAGACAACAACGTGCAAAAATAGGAACACTTAATCACTCCTGGTGGGGGTGCAGAATAGTGCAGCCTCTGTGGACAACAGTTTAGCGTTCTTTAGGAAACTAAATATAGAACTGCCATATGATCTGGTAATCCCGCTGCTAGGTACATAACTAGAAGAACTGAAAGCAGGGATCCAAATAGACATTTGTACACTAATATTCATAATGACATTATTCACAATTGCCAAAAGATAGAAACAACCCAAGTGTCCATCAACCGATGAATGAATAAACAAAAGGTGGTATATACATACGATGGAATATTGTTCAGCAGTAAGAAGGAATGAAGTCCTGAAGCATGCAATAACATGATGAACCACGAGGGCATTATGTTGAGTGAGATAAGCTAAAAACAGAAGGACAAATATTGCATGATCTCACTGATATGAACCAAAAATAATGAGCAAACTCATGGGGTCAATATCTAGAATACAGGTTACCAAAAAAACAGAATGAGGGTACAAAATGGGGAGTGCATGCTTATTTTGTGCAAAATTTTTAATTAGATTGAATACAAATGTAAATGTTGGGATAGAAGTGATGGTAGCACATTATGTTGAATGTAATTAACAGCACTGAATTATGTGTGTGATTGTGGCTCAAAGGGGAAGTTTATGGTCGTATGTGTCACTAGAAGCAAAGCTAGGGAATCAAACAGAGAACTATACAACACAGTGAACCCTGTTGTGGACAATGACTATGGTCAACAGCACAAGTACAAGAATGCTGTTTCATGAACTAGAACAAACGTACCTCACTATTACAAGGTCTTAGCACTAGGGTAGTATGTGGGAAACAATGCACCTGATACAAACTATGGACTATAGTTAACAGTATTATTTCAATATTCTTTCAGTAATTATAACAAAGGTACCACACCAATGCCAAGAGTCAATAATGGGGGGAGGGATAATGAGTATGGGGTTATTCTTCTCAGAGTAATAAAAATGTTCTAAAATTGACTGTGGTGATGAATGCACAATCATGTGATTATACCACGAGCCACTGATTGTATAGTTTGGATGGCTTGTATGGCTTTTGAATATATATCAATAAAACTTAAAAACAAAACAAAACTGGAAGCTTAATAGCTTTACAGTGCAAAAATAAAAAGGACACCATTTGTAACCACATGATCATAGTTAACATTACCAGAAATGGGACAAATTGACATCATGTGCCTCCTGATATGATATACTGAGGACACATCATTTCTGTGGTATTCCTGCACCAAAAGTGGATAACCTGAATCTAATTATGAGCAATTATTAGAAAAATACCATTTGAGAAATACTCTATAAAATAATTCACTTGTACTCCCAAAATATCAAAATTATTCTACAACTGTTTTAATAATAGAAAAACAAAAGAGCCCAGAACACGAGAGACAAAAATACTGAGAAACTGTTCCATATTAAAGAATATTAAAGAGACAAAACAAATATAAAATCCTGGATCAGACCTCATATGGGGAAAAAAATTATTTTGCTATAAAGGACATTATTGAAACATCTGACAAAATCTGAATAAGGACTTTAAAAGATTAGATATATTCTTGATAACTATACTGTGGTAATATAAGAAAATATCCTTATATTTATAAAATAACCACAACAGTATTTAGGAATAAAAGAGGAATATGTCTGCAAAATATTCTAAAATGATTCAGAAAGAAAAATAATATGTCAGTAGGGGAATAAAGCAATTGTGGTAAAATGTTAACAAGCTGGGGAATCTGGGTAAAGGCTGTTCCTATGTTCCACATGGAAAACTATCCTCTGCCGCATACCTTCTTCTAGAAGGAGCCATTCTCACAAGAAAATAGAGTATCACACACAAAACTGAGTATCAAAGACTGACAGTTTCACAGTCCTCACTTATTATATCAGAATTCAGTATCTTTCCCTCTGTCTTCCCAACCTGAGTAACATGAAATCACTCCACTTGACTTTCTCAGTGGTTGAGAGTAAGGCAGTTACCTGGAAAGAATCCATGCAGACTGGGCTGGAGGCCAACTCCTCATCCACCGCATGCAACTTCTCCATGAAAGTGCTGTCCCTGGTCTGCTTTGGCTTTGGAGGGGGTGGAGGCCCCATGGGCACCACCTCAGCACTGATGTGTCTGATGGTAGGTGTGGTAACTTTCTCAGTCTGATCAAAAGAGGTAACTGTGTTAAAAAGGTGGGGATATGTTGAGTGGTATAAGTCAGACACTGATAGAGGTACATAAAAATGAAAGCACCATTAAGTATACTAATTTAACCCCATTAGCTTTCCTCCTATTTCTAAGGAAGCCATCAGGAGGCTACTTAGGTTACCAAAAAGTAGGAAATCTAATAAAAATGGCTTTATGACAATACTAGAAAACATAGGTATGAGAAAGGAGAACAGGAGAAAAGCAGCAGCTCTGGCAGTCTCATCCCCTTACCCTCTTAGTGAGAAATCAGAAAAGCTTTTTCCCATCACTAAAGTCATCTTCTCTTAACTGTTTATTGACTTAAGAGCTTCTGAAACCTAAATAATTATAACCAGTCACAGAGTCCAGAAAACTAACACCATGATTTTGAATCATGTTTGGCAAAGGATAACAGTCTCTTTTGTATGGTGCTGACTTACCTCTGGTAATATACCATTCTCCTCATCTGTTTCCATCATTTCAAAAGACTGCCTCAATCTAGATTTCTTTGACCCACGCGGAGACGAAGCAGTGCTTTCGACATCACTTTCCAATAAACTCTACAAAATAAATCCAGTTCACATTTATATTTATGCACCTACCTCATTTCACTGTTTGAAGTATCTCAAGAGAAGGAATATCCCAAATTATCAATCACTCAGTAAGGGAAAATAAAATTTAAATATAAGATTATGAAGGGGGACTAGGGATCATATCATTATTCTCATCAACATGTCAACTTTGCAAAATCATAAAACATTGCTTTATAATCTCTTTTATGAATTGAGAAATGGGACTGTCTCAAAACTGAATACTTTTGTGCATCAAAGGATTTTTCCAAAAAAGGTAAAAAGGCAGCCTACTCATTGGGAGAAGATATTTGGAAATCACATATCTGCTAAGGGTTTATTTTCCAGAATATATAAAGTAATTCCACAACTCAACAATAAGAATCAAACAACCCAATTTAAAAATAGGCAAACAACTTGAATAGGCATTTTGCCAAAGAAGAAATACAGATTGCTAAAAAGCACATGAAAGGATGCTCAGCATCACCAGCTATTATGGAAATGCACATCAAAACCACAATGAATTATCATTTCAAAAGTACTAGAATGCCAAGTCCAGTTAGAGCAATGGTTCAAACAGGGTCAGAAGGGACAGTGGGAGATTTAAGAAAAACACAACACAGAGTTTAAGTGAAAGTGGGGGCTAGGTGGTTCTTTGTCTGACTGAAGGCAAACGACCACAAGAAGCCAGCGCAAGTTTATTTTATACTGCTTAACAATAAAATTCTAGATAAGGCAATGCAATACATGAGAATGTGCTTGATGTAATGAGTAGGGATACAGAATTTTCTTGAGAAAAGAGTGAACATTAATTAGCCTGCTTGAAACTGCAGAGGCAGAACTTTCTCACAGAAAGGCCGGATTAGATAAGGCGCAGCCCAGGCCGGACGTCATTCCACAGGACACCAAGGGGCTGTGCCTCCAGGTTATTCTGACGTGGCTTTGCCAGCAGTCAGAGGCTTGCTTCATGAAAAATGTGACCTGGGCCCCAACACTAGAATGGTCACTATTAAACAAACAGAAAATTACAAGTGTTAGAGAGGATATGGAGAAATAGGAACACTTATCCACTGTGGAAGACAGTTTGACGGTTCCTCAGGAAGCTAAGCATAGACTGGTCACATAATCTGGTAATACTGCTACTGGCTGTATACTCGGAAGAACTTAAACAGACATTCGCACATTACTGTTCATAGCAGGATGATTCACAATTGCCAAAAGATAGAAATAACCCAAGTGTCCATCAGCCAATAAATGGATAAACAAAATGTGGTATATACATATGATAGAATATTATTCAGCTATAAGAAGGAATGAAGTCCTGATGCATTTGACAAGATGGGTGACCCTTGAGGGCCATTATGTTGAGTGAAATAAGTCAGACACAGTAAAGATAAATACCGTGTGATCCCACTAACATGAATTAATTATAATAAGTAAACTCAGAGCTAAAATCTAGAATACAATTACTGAGATAGAATGCAGATAAAGAATGGGGAGTGCATGTTTAATAGGTGCAGAATTTTAAATTGGGCTGACTGTAAATTTTTTGCAGACGAATGGAGGTGATGCTAACATCATGTTGACTGTAATTAACAGCACTGAATTATATGTGTGATTGTGGTTGAAAGGGGGAAGTTGAGGTGTGTGTATGTCACTAGAAGCAAAGCTAGAGGATAAAACACGGGACCGTGTAACACAGTGAAACCTGCTGTGTATGATGATTTGGCTGATAGTACAAATACAAGAATGCTCTTTCACAAACTAGAACAAATGCATGTCACTGCTACAAGGTTTTAGTAATAGGGTAGTATACAGAAAAAAATGCACTGATGCAAACTATGGACAACAGTTAATAGTAATATTTTAATACTCTTTCATCAATTGTAACAAAGGCACCACACCTAACAATAATAGGGAGGAAAGAGGGTTTGGGGTTTTTCTTTTCAAGGTAACCAAAATGTTCTAAAATTAATTGTGGGGATGAATGCACAACCCTATGATTATACTGCGAACAACTGACTGTATAGTTTGGATGGCTTGTATGGTGTGTGGATATATTTCAATAAAATTGCTTTAAAAAAATCCTTTTATGAATAAGCCAAAGAATATATTAAGGGAATGGAATATTTCATGGAAATGAAAATGAACAAACTATAGCTCTAAGTAACAGTATGCATAAATCTCAAAAGCATAATGCTGAACAACAACAAGCCAGACACAAAAGAATATATACATAAGGAGTTCATTTACATAAGATTCAGAAATAGTGCTTGGGGGATGCACACTTAAATGGCAAACTATAAGGAAAAGCAAGGTAGAGATTACCAAAAAGTCAAGAGAGTGGTTATTTTCAGGGTGGAGGGAGGTGACTGAGATTGAGAAGGGTACACATGGTAGTGTTATATTTCTTGACTTTGGAAGAAGTTTCATGAGGATTTGCTTTATAATAATGTTTATAATAATAATGTTTTAAGCTGTACATTTTAAATCTATGCACATAACTGAATGTATGTTATATTTTAAAATGTAAGAAGTTTTAAAAATTAAGGAAATGTGAAGAGGACAAAAAAACCTCAGTCTCTGATTTGTGCAAAAAAGAGAATAGAAAGCAGAACTGTATTTAATCCTTTCTATAGAACAGGTGACAATACTAAGGGAAAAAAATATTAAACTTTAAAAATTTAAAAGATCAATTTTTAAACATTCAAACTTTTTTTTAAAAGTACAACTACTGACCTCTTCGGCAGTCTCATCTTCTTCTTCATCATCTGGCTGATACTCCTCATCAGAGGAATCATCTTCTTCTAGGTGGATATCCACAAACTGAGGAGGCTACAAAAGTACAATTCAAAAGAAAGAGGTAAGGAAAACATAAACCTTTTATACTGGAAAATAATGGGAAGAAAAAAGGGCAGGAAAAAAAATACTAAGGGGCAAATGAGCAGTTAAACGCAAGCAGACAAGAAGTAGGGATATTTTCAGATATCATACGAAAAGTATTTTCATATATCATATGAAAAATATTTCATATTTTCAAACTTCAACCTCTGTGCAAGACAAAAGGGAGAGAAGTTGTGGGTTTACAGAACAGTCATGCATCAAATACAGAATTCCCATATAGCACCCTATTACTAAGAATTTGCACTGGTGAACATTAAAAACAAACAAACAAAAAAGGTATGTCAAAACAAACAAAAAAATCCTTAAATAGAAAAGAAATACTTGGTTTTCAAATGTGAAGACTTTCTGGATAAGAAAAAGAATTATCACTTCCAAGTTTACCTTAATTTCACTGGCCTTCTTAATTGGTGAAATGTTCCATGTTGGTATTACCTACAAACAAAGAATATAAGTTCTCATATGAAATGGACTGTTTTTCACTTTTAGCTCCTCTTCACCATCTCAAAGAGCCATCTACCTAACGCATAGTTGCAGTGATTCTAGGAGTGCTGACTGTCCCTGAGGGTATACTCTCTAATATTTGTCAGAACTGGATAGAAGAAAAGGAGAGAAGAATCTTTTGTTGGCATTTTTTGCCTTGAACCTGGTAAGACTCAATTCTATCATCTATAAAATGGTGACAACAATGTATGTATTGTCTACTTCAATAGAACAGCTATCAGTTCTCATGGAATGATGACTGTGAAAACTATGTGTAAACTATAAACTACACATAACAAAAATATATAGGTTACAACAGCATTTTGTCATGAACGTCTTCAAAATCAGTTCATAAATCCAAAGGTATACTTCGGAAAAGTCAGACGCAAAAACCTCTTATGGAAGGATGTAGGGGGAAGGTGTTATGTTATCTACAATTTATTTTCAAATAATACAAGAGAAAATAGATACAGATACAGAAATATAAAGCAAATATGGCAAAATATTACAATTACTAAATCTAGATGGAATCTAGAGTCATTTAACATTCTTTCAACTTTTCTGTTTCAAAATCGTCATAAAATTAGGGAAAGATATTTTTAAACAATTTTAAAAGCTCCTATACACTGCTGACAAAATGCCACTGGGTGTATAATTTTCTGACGATTTATTGGTGACCCAACCAAAATCAACTCATCAACAAAATCCAAATGGCCACTAGATTCTGTCTCTACAAGGAGCCTTATGTTTTCCACATCCCTGCAGCTCTGTCATGTCTTTGACCAGAAGACAGGCTCTGAGGCTAGTCCCACTATAGAGCTGTGCTGGTTTGAAAGGATGTATGTCCCCCAGAAAAGCCATGTTTTAATCTAAATCCCATTTCATAAAGGCAGAATAATCCCTATTCAATATTGTATGTTTGAAACTGTAATCAGATCATCTCCCTGGACATGTGATTTAAACAAGAGTGGTTGTTAAGCTGGATTAGGTGACAACATGTCACCTAATGTCTTGATAAGTTTCTGGAGTCCTATAAAAGAGGAAACATTTTGGAGAATGAAAGAGATTTGCTAAGAGCAGAACAGAATGACATAGCCATGAGAAGCAGAGTCTACCAGCCAGCGACTTTTGGAGATGAAGAAGGAAAATGCCTCCCAGGAAGCTTCATGAAACAGGAAGCCAGGAGAAGAAGCTAGCAGATGATGCCGTGTTCACCACGTGCCTTTCCAGATGAGAGAGAAACTCTGACTGTGTTTGCCATGTGCCCTTCCACTTGAGAGAGAAACCCTAAACTTCATTGGCCTTCTTGAACCAAGGTATCTTTCCCTGGATGCCTTAGATTGGACATTTCTATAGACTTGTTTTAATTGGGACATTTTCTCAGCCTTAGAACTGTAAACTAGCAACTTATTAAATTCCTTTTTTTTAAAGCCATTCTGTTTCTGGTATATTGCATTCTGGCAGCTAGCAAACTGGAACAAGGGTGAAGGGGATATTGTGAAGGTTCATACTTCCTAATCAATCTGTTTCCCTATGGCCAAATTCATCATATATGCAAGTCAACATGCTGGAAGTGTGTCGGAGTTAGGTTACCCAGCATTAAAAAGCAAAAGACCTGGGGCACTTGAGGACATTATGGTGAGTGAGATTAGCCAGAAACGAAAGGAAAAATACTGTTTGGTCTCATTGATATGAACTAACATTAATGAATGAACCTGGAGAATATTAGTTAAGAACAGAGGTGATCAGGAGATAGAAATACGGTAGATATTGGGTAACTGGAGCTGAAGGGATACAGATGGTACAACAGAACTGATTGTAAAAATTCAGAAACAGATGCACAATAATGTTACTACACAGAATGAAGCTGAATGTGAAAATGATAGAGGGAGGAAGGCTGGGGGCACAAATGCAAGCAGAAGGAAAGATAGATGATAAAGACTGAGATGGTATAATCTAGGAATGCCTAGAGTGTATAATAGTGACTAAATGTACAAATTAAAAAATGTTTTTGCATGAGAAAGAACACAGGAATGTCAATACTGCAGGGTATTGAAAACAGATGGTAATTCATATTTTCAGACTAACTTATGTGTGAGACTAAGCAAAATATGTTTATTTGGTACAAAATTTACATTTTGACTAGTTCATTTCCTAATATAACTTATATGGACAGTTTAACTGAACACCATAAGGACATGGAACCTTGAATAGGGCATGAGATTTTGTAGGTTGTCCACATTAGTGTGATGCCCCATTAAACCCCATAGTGATTTGAACAGTGAATAAAAAAGTATTTGCAGAGTCCCCTTGGAGGAATGGCAAGAAAGGGGGAAAATTTAACTTCCCCATTTGGAGGTCTCCTGATATTTTCACAAGCAGTAGTAACAACCAAATCAATAGGGTGAGCCCTCAATCTTGGGGCTTGTTCATATGAAACCTATCCCCACAAAGGACAGGCTAAGCCTACTTAAAATTAGGCCTAAGAGTCACCCCCAGAGAACCTCTTTCATTGCTCAGATGTGCCCTCTCTCTCTCTCTCAGCCAACAAGGCAAACAAACTCAGCACCCTCCCCCTCTCTAAATGGGACATGACTCCCAGGGGTGTAAACCTCCCTGGCAATGTGGGACGGAAATCCTAGAATGAACTGGGACTCAGCATTAAGGAATTGAGAAAACTTTCTTGGTTAAAAACGGGACAAAATAAAATGTCAGTGGCTGAGAGATTTCAGTGTCGAGAGATTATCCTGGAGGTTTTTCTTATGCATTATATAGATAGATACCCTCTTTTTAGATTAAGGTGTATTAGGCTAGAGGGAAGTGCCTGAAATTGTAGAGCTGTGTTCCAAAAGCCATGTTTCTTGAAGATGACTGTATAATGATAAAGCTTTTGCAAAATTTGTCGGGGCATCACTCTGTGATTGTGAAAACCTTGTGTCTGATGCTCCTTTTACCTACAGTATGGACAGATGAGTAAAACATATGGATTATAAATAAATAAATAAATAACAGGGGGAACAAATGTTAAAATTAAAAAACACATATATTGGGAAATACTGGTGGTCAATGAGAGGGAGGGGTAAGGGGTATGTATGAGTTTTTCTTTTCATTTCTTTTTCTGGGATGAAGCAAATGTCCTAAAAAAGTAAACATGGTGATGAATATACACCTATGTGATTATATTGTCAGCCTTTGATTGTACACCATGTATGGAATGCTTGTATGTTAAGAACGTATGTGCTTGTACATTGTATCAATAAAAAAAAAAAAAAAAAACCTGGGTGGTGCAACAGTGGCTCGATGGGAGAATTCTCGCCTACACTGCTAGAGATCCGGGTTCGATTCCCAGTGCCTGCCCATGCAAAATAAAAAAGCAAAGCAAAAGACCTGGACTCTAGTCCTTGTTTGCACACCTAAACTATAATCTGGGGTTGCCCAATTTCACCTATATGCATTGTCAGTAAACATAATCCAGAGCCTGATTTGGATCTTCTAGTATTTTTCCCAAATCACATATGAAATTAATGTTAAACTCTAAACGTCAAGTAGACTTCATGGACTTTCAGCCTTATTGGTGGTTGCATTCGTCATTGTTACCACATATTCATTTGTGATTACTTCCAAGCAGAAACTGAAATTTCACTTTATCCAACAAGTATTTGTCAACTAGACAAACCATGATTCATTTGACTGCCAAAAAGAGCTTAAGCAACTTTACACTGCACTAATAGATGTACGCTATCTGGAACACTAAGGGAATAATGTAACTTTAATTTTAATCTTATAATCAAACCATATCTGGAGCAGCAGATTCCATTTGAGCATACTTTTAAAAGAATTTAGACAAACTAGACAGAAAAAAAGGACCAGACTGGTAAGGGTACTCACAGGAGGGGTACTCATGCATTCTTACATGAGAACAATAAAAAATTGGGGGATATTTAGCAAGAAAAAGAAGACTAAGGAAAAAGTCTTCAACTATAGGAAAGGTCATGTGTAACAGAAGTAGACTTTTATTCTATAGGGCTCCAAGGAACAGAACGAGGATGAATAGAAAGGACTGTAATTATGCATTTTGTGTACAAGTTAGACAAATCTTCCTTACCATCAGAGATAGAAAGTGCTCCCTCAGGACCGTCACAGAAGACAAGCACAAACTGGGTAAGTGCTTTGAGAAGTATACAGAATGAGTCCAAGCATCAAAGAGCTTCAAGTGGTTCTCATAATTTAGTGTGCAAAGAACGACCTGTTGTGTTTTCAACAATACATATTCCCACACCCAACCCATAGGAAGATAAATTGTTATTCACACGTCTAGATTCCCCGATCTGCGGTGGGCCCAATAATGTGCATTTTTAATAAGCACTTCTGAGAGACCTCACACTAAGGTCATTTTGATTCAAGTGGTCCCAGGAACAAACTAAAAACTACTCTAAACAACTGTGCCAACATATGCTACAACATGAATAGAAAACTGACCTCATTTTTTAAACCATTTTAAATGGTTAACTATCTCACACTTCCAAAAAGCAATAATTCAGCATGAACTATAATAAAAATAAATTATGATACTGTTTTCATATATTCTGTCTTTATCTTTTACAAATATTTCTTTAAAGAGGTAAACATAGTGTGCTGGTTTGAAAGGAAGTATGCCCCCTAAGAAAAGCCATGTTTTAATATAAATCCCATTTCATAAAGGCAGAATACTCTCTATTCAATACTGTATGTTTGAAACTGTAATGAGATCATCTCCCTGGTTGATGTGATTTAGTCAAGAGTGGTTGTTAAATTGGATTAGGTGACGACATGTCTCCACCCGTTTGGGT
>PVIY010029661.1:0-31826 GCA_004026745.1 Myrmecophaga tridactyla | reverse complement strand
TGTTAATTTGCAGTACTATGTTTTTAAAAATTTTGATTCTGGTATCATATATACAACCTAATTTCCCATTTTAACTACTTTCAAATGCACAATTCAGTGTGTCAATTGCATTCACAATGTTGTGCTACCATCACCACCATCCATTGCCAAAATTATTCCATCTCCCCAAACAGAAACTCTGTAACAATTGAGAATTAACTCTCCATTCCCTCCCCCTCCCCCAGCTCCTGCTAACCTTTATTCTAGTTTCTCACCCTATGAATTTGCATATTTTAATTATTCCATGTAAGTGAAATCATATAATATTTGTTCTTTTGTGTCTGGCTTATTTCACTAAACATGATGTCTTCAAGGTTCATCCATATTGTCTTATGTATCAGAACTTCATTCCTTTTTATGGATGAATAATATTCCATTATTATTGGATATGACATTTTATTTATTCACCATCTGTCGATGGACACTTGGGTTGCTTATTTTATTCTTTTTTATGCAATGGTGGATGGATTTGTTTTCTTAATTTCATTTTGGTATGATTCAATGCAAGTATATAGAGATACAATTGATTTTATATGTTGAACTTGTATCCTGCAACCTTGCTACACTTGAATTTCATCTTGAATTTTTTTTGCTATTCCATAATAGTTTTCTTCATCAGAAAACTCATTATGCAAATATGGGATCTCTTTTGTCTATGTTCTATAGCTTATCATTTTTTCCTGTAATCTTTCTAAACTCTGTGTTCATTTCTATTTCATTTTATTCATTTTTCTCAATCCTATCTGTATTAGTCAGGGTTCTCTAGAGAAACAGAACCGACAGGAGAAATCTGCAAATATGAGATTTATAAAGGTGTCTCACACAACGTGGAAATGGAAGAATCCAAATCCATAGGGCAGACTGTGAAGTTTGGCAGCTCTGATGAAGGGTCTGGATGAGGCTTGCTGTCTGAAGAAGCAGTGAAAATGTCTCTCTTTTTCTTTAAAAGTCTTCAACCAATTGAGTGATCTCATTTGTGGGAGACATGCCTTAGTTGATCGCATATGTAATCAGCCATAGGTGCAATCAACTTCTGATGATTTAATATACTAGCCACAAATTATCCTTGCAGCAAGTGTCAGGCCAGCGCTTGCCTGACCAGACAACTGGGCATCATCACTTGGCCAAGTTGACACCACAGCCTAACCATCACACTGTCCTTTATGTCCTTCACTGTATTTTTGGAAGTGTCTACTCCTTTTTGTTGCTTGCAATTTTGCCTTCACTTCTTTGATGGTTTTATTTATTATTTTATTTTATTATTTTTTATTAATTTTTAAATTAAAAAAATGCATGACAAGAAAGAAACACAAACATTCTTAACATATGATCATCCGTTCTACATATATAATCAGTAATTCACAATATCATCACATAGTTGCGTATTCATCATCATGTGATGGTTTTATTTTGCTTCACTTTCTTTGCTGCAGACTTCACTTCCAATTCACAATTTCATTTATTTGGGGTATTTCAGCATCTCTTCCTTGAGCTTTTCACTTGTGCTTTGTGGTATTTTCTCACAGACACAACCAATTTATCTAATTTTCCTTCCTATTTATTTATTTTAAATTTTTACAAAAAAAAAATGCAATTACAATTCAAAGAACTTTATTTCTTGATCCATTGAGAATAAGTTGCCAAAATGAGGCCCCATCAAAATTAAGAAATTGACATTGATATATTACTTAACTAATCTTCAGACCTCTTTCAAGTTTTGCCTACTCTTCTAAGAATGTTCTTTATAGCAAACTGATCCATTTCAAAATCACGTGTTGCATTTAGTGGTCATGGGTTTTTAGTCTCCTTCAATCTGAAATAGTCCCTCACCCCTGACTTTCTTTGACTTTCATGGCATTGACATGTTTAAAGATTACAGACCACTTATTGTATAATGCTCATCAGTTTTGGCTAGTTACATATTATTGTAGAATGTTCATCAGTTTTGGCTAGTTACATATTTTCTTGTGATTAGAGTCAGTTAATGTATCTTTGGCAGGAATACCTCAATAATGATGCTGTTTTCTTCTTAGTGCATCCCAAAAGTGGTACAGGATTTCAATTTGTCCTATTACCAAGTATGTGAACTTTGATCATTGAATTAAGGTGGTGTTTGCTAAGCTTCTCCAGTATAAAGTCATTCTTTTATGCTGTGTAATTACTAAATAGTTTGTGGGAAGGTGCTTTTAGATTATGTAGCTACCCAAACTTTGTCACACTTCCAATTTATTAATTAATTTTTTCACTATAGACCCATGGTTTCCTATTCAATGCATTATGACTTATTGCTTTTATTTTTTTTTCTTAATGCTCACATTGCCCTTGATTTGGCCAGTAAGGGCCTCTGCAAGTTGGCTTCTGTGTCCTTTGATATATTCTGTGATGCTTGCAGCACTTCCTTACTTTCTGCCACAACAAGATGTTGCAGGCTCATTTTGTACTTTTCCTGTCCCAGCCCCTAGATTCAATTATTCCTCTAAGAATCCTTGGTTCCTTTGAGTGGAAAATGTTTAACAACCAAGATCTGGACTAGATGTACTCTTTGCTGTTGGGTTTCTCTGATCCTAAACTCTTTCGTAGACAGAGGTATGGAATGTGTGTATGCATGTGTTTGTTTGTATGGGTGTGTACATATGCAGATATTTATTACTGTATTTATTTCTATATATGTATATATATTTATACTGAAAATTATAAGTTCACACTGATCTCTCCAATTCTATCCAAGAGCACAGGGTTTGTTCTGTTTTTCCCTCTTTCCATATTGGCTTCTTCTTTCTCCAACAGTGAGAAACCTCACTCCCATTATCCTTATTTATTTTACTAGCCCCCCTGAATGTACCAATCTTCTACCTCCTTCGCTACCTCCTTGTTCTAGTCTGCCAAAGCTGCCAGAATGGAACAAACCAGAAACGGAATGGCTTTTTAAAAGGGGAATTTAATAAATTGCTAATTTACAGTTCTAAGGCCAAGGAAATGTCCCAATTAAAGCAAGTCTATAAAATAATCAAAGGCATCTAGGGAAAGATACTTGGTTTAAGAAGGCTGATGAAGTTCAGGGTTTCTCTCTCAAGTGAGAAGGCACATGGTAAACACAGTCAGGGTTTCTCTCTTGGCTGGAAGGGTACATGGCAAACACGGCATCATCTGCTAGCTTTCTCTCCTGGCTTCCTGTTTCATGAAGTTCCCTGGGAGGTGTTTTCCATTTTCATCTCCAAAGGTCGCTGCCTGGTGGACTCTCTGCTTCTCGTGGCTATCTCATTCTTCTCTGCTGTCTCTGAATCTCGTGGCTTTCTCTCTTGTTGTTCTCTTTTATAGGATTCCAGTGAACTAATCCAGACCCACCCGGAATGGGTGGAGACACGTCTCCTCCTAATCCAGTCTAGCAACCACTCTTGATTTAGTCACATCTTCAGGGAGATGATCTAATTACAATTTCAAACATACAGTACTGAATAGGGATTAGAAAAAATGGCTGCCTTTACAAAATGGGATTAGGATTAAAACATGGCTTTTCTACGGTACATACATCCTTTCCAACCAGCACCACATCTAGACAAAGGCCTTCCCCACCCCACCCATGCTCCACCACTCCACACTGCTCCCCGCCACAGTCACCCTCTTCATCATAGGCGGCATCCCTCACCCCACACCTACCTGTGCCCCCCTCCCCCATGTGAACCCCTGCTTATCCTTCTTGGGCTTTGACATCCCTTGTCACCAACACTACTCCATACGGATGCCCTCCTCACCTAATTCAGGCTTCCACACCCTGTGCTACTCCCCTTACACACACACACACACACACACACACATTGACCCCCTTCTTATGCAGCTCAGGCTCTGCCCCCTGAGTTGGACTGCTTCCACATGGGGATGCACTCTTCAGCTTTTAAATAATTTGTGGCAAATGCTCTATCAAAAGTTTCATCTGCAATATTCTTCTGGTAAATGTGCTTTGTCTGCATTATCATTTCCACTTCCTTTCACCTTTTTTTTTTTCCCTGAACATGTTTGTACAGTTCCTATTCTGGCTTTTTATTGGTAACTAATTTTGGAATGAGATGTGCTATTACTGGACCAACTATTTGCATATATGATATGAAGGGAGAGGACAAGGCTGAGTTCTAGGCTAATAGGAATTTCTCCTATAATCCAGATTACCTATAAGAGCTCTTTAAAAGCTTCTACTTCTCCCATCCTCAAAGATGGGCAGTTGTAGGGCTGTTCATAATGTTGCCCACTGGCTCCTTCTCGTTGCCTCCTGCAAGTAAGGCTCTCATTGGGATTCCTTATTCAACCCTATCTTTTCTGATTCTTAGAGCCAAACCACTTCCACAGCAGCTTCCATCACCAAGCTATGCACTCTGTTCTTGTTGCAAAAATGAACTATGGTTTTGCAACTCAGAGCAAACTCTTCACCTTGGAAAAGTGTAATTTGCCAGTTTCCCCACTAAGATCTTTAGCCATAGGCATTCTCCCTGCATTTCTTCTTACACCCTGCATTTCCAGCAATGTGAAGTAATGGAGGACCTACAGCAAAGACTTCTCACCACTGTGAATGCTATTTTCTGTGATGAAATTATGTAGGGATTTCACAAGTTACTTATTTATTTATTTTTGATCATTCCATTCTACATATATAATCAGTAATTCACAATATCATCACATAGCACAACAAGTTATTTAAATATTATAATAACTTCCTTTTTTTCTTTTTAAAACTCAGTTTCTGGAGTGCATGGGTAGTTCAGTGGTAAAATTCTTGCCTGCCATGCCTAACACTGGGGTTTGATTCCTGGCCCATGCCCCCACAAACAAACAAACAAAGGCACTGTGAACAAAATTCCTTATGATATACATATCACATATCTGCCTGTGTGTGTAGATATAGATATACACATATGTAGGGACACACGAAAAGAAATAAAAGTTTCTTAAGAATCCTTATTAACTCACCCTTTTAGCTTTCCTCCAAAGAACCTCAGTCATAATATATTTCTAAATTTGTCTCTGCCTCTTCAAATCTCTTTGCCCCCAGCCAACAACCTTCAAGACCATTTCCAAATGTTACTGCTCAGGAGAATGCAAATACCACTCCCAGTGTGGCTTCTGTGACATTATTTTAGTGACTTTTGCTGTGGTCCTGATTCTTCTGTTTTCTTGATATAAAAATTCAAGAAACATCTACTTCAAGTGGCCCTCAGCTCTTATGCCTTTTCTGGAGCCACCTTCAGCTTCAGCTTCATCCATTGGAAAGACACTCCTGGGAGGCTGAGAGGAAGCCCTTGAAGTCAAGGAGCCAGAAGGTGAGTATAAATTCAGGTGCATTAGTGAAGGCAGGCGACCCCCAGTTAATCACCTCTCTAGGAGCCAAGTGTAGGAGAAGCTGGAGGAATCAGCTAAATACAGCAGCGTTCATGGGAGAAGTCGTAGGGCAAAGAACCTGACTGACTCTGTAAGTCCCCTGTAGAAATCTACTCCATTGCCTTGTCACACCTTGTAACAGCCCTCCCTCCTGGCCTGTACCTACACACATGTGCACGCACACACAACACACACACACTTCTCTCTTACTCATTATTGGGGTTCCAGACCTTGTTCCACATTCATCATCAAATAGTTTTTGAGTCCTTACACTGTACAGAACAATTAATCAGGTTCTGGTTAAGAAATGGGGCCTTGCCCTCAGTGGACTTGCAGCTGGAGAAAGGACAATTGCAATAAATGCACAGACTATGTCCCATATTTGGGGCAGGCAGTAAGTGCCACATGGAGATATCTTTGGGAGCTGGGGGCGCTGGAGAAAGCCTCCTGGAGGAGGTAAAGAGGATGTGGCTAAGGATTAAAAAGAAGGGAATGAACCTCTGAGCACAGTCCTCAAAGGAGGGGCATTTGTAGACTGAAGCATTTGCAAGAGGCAGCACCTTCCCATAAGAGTAAAATCTCCCTCTGCTTCTCAGAGAGGAGAGAGGCTTGAGTTTGAGCAGAAACTCTGCTTCTTTTTTTTCAGGCAAAGTTTTATTTCAAGAAGAAACAGAGCCCACTGGGCAGCGTTTCAAGAGAGGGAGAAACAGCCACTCTGAGGTGGCAGGGGATAGGGTTTTAATGGCTTGGGGGTAGGGAGTTGGGGGGTAGTGGTTAGGCCGGTTTTCATTGGTGGAAGAAACTAGAAAAAAAAAAAGAGAGAAAGGGATTTACAAACTCCATTTCACGGCTTTTTATACTGATCCATCAGCCCCATGGGATGATGTACCAGTTAATTCGTTAACTCCTACGCGTGCCAGGTCCTTTGCTGGATGTTGGGGACACGGGGCCAACATGGACGCTACATCAGTGTAGAGCCTGTTTCTCAAAATGTAGACCGAGCTCCTCTTGCAGCATCAGCATTCCCGAGGGCCTTGCTAATAATACAGACCTTCGCCTCTCGGAGACCGTATATATATACCCTAGAAGAACAGCTGTACTGGGCCTGAGAATCTGCATTCTCATCAGCTCCATTCCTCCATACCTTGTCTTCCTCAGCTAAAGTTTGAGATCTGGTGGCCGTTACCTCTGCAGGCTACTTTCAGACAGGCGTGAGGAGAACCTTTGCAGGATGTGAGGCAGAAGGAAACTGCGCTGCAGGTGGGGGCGGCGGAGGGGCTTTGCGGCTTGCAGCCGGGCTCCTCAGCCAGGTCGGCGCCCTGTGCAGACAGGACCGAACGGCCCCGCCCCTCCGCGCTAGCCCCGCCCCGGCTGTCAAGGACGAGGAAGCCCCGCCCCCGGCCCAGCGCGCGCCGATGAGCCCAGGCCCCGCCTCTCGCCCCTTATCCCGGACCCTCGACCCTGCAGCCACCAGAGCGACCGAAGTCCTGCGGACTCCATCATCGACCCCAGAGGGAGTGAGCAACATGGCGGCGGCGGCGGCCCAGCACGAGAACCTCTCCTTGGTGGTGCACGGAGCTGGAGATCTGCGCCTGGTAAAACGGGAAGTGGGGTGGGGAGCCTAGCCCGACCCTGCCCCCCAGCCCTCTGAGCCCGATCCCTGAACTGGCTGCCCAATCCCAGCCTCCTGCCAGCCCCTCGCCTTTCGAGCGACTTTCCATGGGGTATGGGGGTGGAGGGAGATCTTGTCTCGTGCCTCCCGGAACCTAGCTCTGTGTCCTGCACGTGGCAGGCGCCCTAGACGTGTTGCAAAATTTTTGAAGCCTTCTTCCTTTGCTTGGTGCAGATGCATAGTCCTGCCTGTTGTCATTCCTTTCAAAAGAGATAACAGGGAGGGTACCTAAATTAAGACCTGCCCTGAACTTCTTCCTCAAGAGGGCAGTGGGGGGGTGGGGGTGGGGGGGCCAAAGGATGCCTGAAAGCTGTGGAACTTGTATTTAACCTCTGTTGCCCCGGTTTCCTCATGTGACAGCTGGAACTGACAAAACCTCCCTTGCAGAATTATCTTGATCATGAAAGTACCTAGCACTTGGTAGGTGCTCAGAAAGTGCCAGTTCCTTTCTCTTCTCCTTCTGGTACAGGCATCCATCTCCAGGACTGCCAGCACCAGACTTCTGGATCTTGATAGCTTCCGTGCTGTCTCTAGATCTCCTTTTCTCCTTATGTCCTTTAGTCCACGGGTATTTTCAGCTGATTTCTTTTTTGATCCTGTTCCCCTGTCCCTTTGGGAGCATATATATATCTATTCTGCCCCAGCCTCTCCTTTCTGCTCTCTAGCTTGTGGAGCCAAAGTTCAGGGAGTTGCGCAGTCAGCCAACATGGCAAAGTCCATTTCAGATGGGCCTGGGATGGCCGTGGGTATCTGAGGGGATGGGTGCCAGCCATTGCAGAGGGATCCATTTCTCTGTTGCTTCCTAACACTTCCCCTTAATAGAGAACATACATTAGATTGGAGGAGCTTGGAAGATTTTCCAGGTCAGCATTTGTTGTCTATTTTGGGGACTTAGACCCTTTTGGGGATCTGTGGTCTTTCTCCCCACATAATGCAACAGACTGAGATTGGCAACGATTTCAGAAAGTTCGTGGACTCCCTTGATAGACCTTAGAGATTCTTAGATTAAGAATTCCTATTGGAATCCGTGAACTCTCTACTTCTTGGCGAGGTTGTCTACCATTGCACATATGAGCAGGCTTAGGGAGGGATTCTGCATCATGTAAAAAAAACCTCTCCTGAAGACAGAATCTGTTGCTCCACTGCAGCTTTCCTTTTGACGTGTTTCAGGCTTGGTTGAATTGGGGAGGTGGGGTGGAGGTTGCCATGCCTTCCCCTCTCCTCTGTCTCAGTGTGTCTTTGTAACTGCCATCCGGCATCAATACAAAGGGCAAGGGAAGCACGCACATACACAACTCTTTTGCTGGTCAGAGATTCCCAGTGTGTTTGTGCCTTCCCAAACCTGTTCCATGTGTCTGTGTTGTGAAGCTTTGGGACTTTGAAGAGAAATGGTGGTGGGTTGGGGGTAGGGGATAAATGTTGCCCTAAGAATGCTTGCCAGTCTTTTGTTCTCCTTGGGGCCTGTCCTTGGGGAGGGTGGGAGTTGGGGGAAAGCTTGACCTTGTGTCCTTGTCAGTAAACTCTCTCATTTACACGTACACAAAGAACCCCGGTCGGGAGCCAGCTCTCTATTTCTGCTCTAGAGGAGACAGTGCCATTTCCAGGCAACAGGCTTGGATAGTTAACGGAGCCAAGACAAGAACTGAGAAGTTCAGACTCTCTCTCCAGTGCTCTGTCCATTCACCTTAGAGTCTCTGCCCAAGGTGCTGAATTTACCAGTATTTACTGTTATGAACACCGGGTTGTACCATGCGGAAGGGAAAATGGGATGGTTACAGAGTGATTTTAAGCTCAGTGCTTCGTTCCACAAACATTTACTAAATGAGAGTGCCTTCCATGTGCATGGGCTAGGGCCCAGACTGGAGGTCAGTCTGTTCTAAGGAGAGAAACAGTTGAAGTAAACAATTATGACTGAGTGGAAGGACTCTGATGGAAGCTGCAGGGAGTAAAGGCCCCTGAGGGAGAGGAATTTAGCCCAGCCTGGGTTGGAAGAGGCCCTAGAGGAGATCGAAGCTTCTTAAACTAATTCTTAAAAGGTTAAATAGTAATCATTCAGACAAATTGGAGAACAAGTGCAAAGATATGTAAAAGACAAAGATTATAGGCCTTGTTTACTGAGGGCCTGCCCCTCCCTGTGCTCAGGACCTGCTCAAGGCAATTCACTTAAAAAGCAGCAGACTAGAATTAGAATCCCAGGTTCGGCCCTGCCTTAATTTTCCTAAATTCATGTTCTCCCACTGCTCACCTACTATGTAGGACTACCTTCAATGCCTACTATGTAGGACTACCTTTCATTAGGTGGCTCTGTGGAAAAAGCCTAAAATTGATCCCAGCAGCATTGCATTAGACCTTTGAATTGGATGAGGGGCTGAGGGGTGGGGGTAGGTGGTATATCCTAAAGGCAGATTTAAGTACTCTAGAAAGTGTAATGGGCTAGGGAATTTAGCCAGTGGCTGTTGTGGGACTGGTACTGTAATTAGATTAAAAGGTTCAGGCGGATTCAGGAGAACTCCCAGGATGGAAAGAATGGATGGTATTAGAGTCATTTACTAGAAATAAAGAAAAGCAGATTAAAGTGATGGAATTGGGGTTGAATATTTGAGTTTAAGATGTCTTTAGGGCAGGACCTCAAGGTGCCTTTGAGAAGTTACTTTGGGCGTAGGGGTCTGGAATGTAGAGATGATATCCCAGGTGAAGATGTAAATTCAAGAGTCATTCCCTTTGCTGAACAGTACTGCCCACCCCTCACTCCCTGCCCTAGAGGGCATTTGGAAACTTATAAAAAGGATTTTGGTTTGGTTGTTAAAGTGACTGAGTGGCAAGGTTGGCTAATGTCATTGAGTGCACGATATTGTCCTGCGAAACAATTGTCCTGCCCAAAACAGGCCCTGTTGGGGAGCAGTTGATGGATGAGCTTGCCTAAGATGAGTGGAACATGTAGAGTGAGAGGGAAGGCAGTGGAGGATCTTTACCAACATCTCCCCCACCCCCGCCGGGAACTCCGACACCGGAGGGGAGGAGGCAGAGAGAGCTTATGGCACAGGAGAGTGACTAAGGGGGTCCCGAGCAGCGGCACCTCTAACCCAGCACAGTTCCTCCTGGGCCCTCGATACCGATACAGCACAGCTGTCCCCTAGCTCCACCCTAGGGTCCCCTCCCAGCACGAATCTCTGCCCCTCACAGGACACTCAAGAGCCCAGTGAGAACCAAACATTTAAACCATCTCAGCATAAAAGGGATAAAGTCCACAACCTTCAAATGTATGGACAATTCTTAACCAAATTTTAATGTGGACACAGGCAGTAATCTTGTTTTCAATTATATTTACCAGTTTAACTCTTATTGTCTCTTTGGCCAGTCTTGAGAAATCAAGAAGTTGCTTTTAACTGGGAAATGAATGACTGGTTTATAAAGTTGGAACATAAAATAGTCTAGTTTTTCTCCACAGAAGCTATTTTTGATAGTGATGGGTGGTGGCGGCATTGCTTGTTTTTTTCCAAGTGTTCTCTCTCTTACTTGAATGGTATGGAAGATGTAAGGAATTAACATGTTCAATGCCTACTATGTCCCGGGCATTTGCTGGATTCTTTAATACAGGTCTCCGGAAGTGATCCGTGGTGAACAAACAATTGTTTTTATTTCCATCCGGCCATGGAGTGATGTTTTTGTATCAGAGCCTTTTGGATATCGCCGCAATGTCAAAACGCTATAAACGTTTCTAAATGCTCCTCTTAAATTCTGTACCAGTAACAAACAGTTCATCAACCATAATCTGAATACCCTTAATCTCCCTTGTTTCTGAAAGCTCTGCCAGATCTCAGGAATGAGCATCACATCTGGACAGGGAGAAGAGTGGGCGAAAACAGTCCCTACTTCCAGGGAACTGAATACCAGGACAGGCTGTAGTCAAGTTTTTGTCTTATGGTTGGCTATATGAGGAGAGAACAAGTTAAAGGAAAAATAGTCCTTTTTGAATGATAGGTCGACACTGGTTAATTAAAAAGGGCAAAATAGTAATAAGAATAAGACAAATGCCTCAACATCAAGTTTAAACACTAATCGGGGTACCAGGAAGACATTTCTTGAGGTTTTTTTTTTTTCTTTTACTTTTTGAGGGACTATATTATACCCCGGGTCAAAAGAATTGGTTTGTATCCGTACTAATATTTTTTCAAAAACAGGATAATCCTAAAACTATTACAACACTCATAGGCCCCCTCTGCCATTTACACTTTACTGTTAGGATCCATTGAGAGATAATTGTCAAACGAGAGAGGAATCATAACTGAGAAATTAAGATTTAAGGGATAATTATGGTGGCTGAATCATTATATAGATGGTTTTTCTTTCTGTATTATAGAAAAAGATAGTACTTGAAATTACTAAAAAAAACTAGTCCCCTCTTGTTTATACTTTTGTAATAATTATCCTAGCCTAGTCTCACCCTTGTTTATACTTACTATTGTAATGGTAATTCCATTTCCTCTTGTTTTTTTTTTTTTGGACAAATATAGTTTATTTTCTCTTACATGAAATTATAGAATAAGCAAATTAATAGAGACAAAAAGCAGAATAGTGGTTACCGGGTATGGGGGGAGAGGGGAATAGGGTATATTACTAAATGAGCATAAATTTTGATTGAATCTCCCCTTGTTTTGATTGACAAAAACTTTGAACCCTGCTAGACCATCTGAGCTCCTGTTTTGTGCCTAGTGAAAAACTGTCTTTTTGAAACCCTAGTGTCTCACGAATTGGTCATTTGAGAAAATTTGCTGCCTTTGACTAGTATCAGGATGATTGAAAGAGAAGGGAATTGTATAATGAGGTGGTCTGAACACTGGCAACTCCGAAGGTCTTGGGCCTCAGGTCAGCTTTGCTACCAGCAGACAGGCCTGGCTGCTTCTGTCTGATCAAAGCCGTTTGGTTGACATTAATAAGGCACTGGATTAAGCTGGCGATCACCCCGTGGGGAAATATAGGCTGGTTAACACTGTAATAGCAGAGCTAGATTTACCAGTCAGAGACACCTGAGATGGAAAAATATATAGTAAAACTTTCCTTCAGAAGAAAGGGGAAAATGGGGAGCAGCAACAACAAAACCCAAACCAGATAAACCACTTAAAATTCATATCTAGAAAGGAAATACAGCATATCTCTGCCAACTGTTACAGATAGAGAATGCCTTTGTCTGCAAAAGGCCAAGAGGCACAAAGCTAACAATTTTCCCCTTGAGAGAAGCAAGAGCAGTAAACAGCACCACAAATCAGATTTTATCATTGGTTTTTTGTTTGTTTGACTTTTTTTTATTGTATTATATAACATATATATATATATATATATATATATATATATATATATACAGAGCTAAGAAAGAAAAAAGCAATAGTTTTCAAAGTACTCTTCAAGTACAGATCCCAGAGTTTGTCTTGGGCTACCATATGATCCTCTCATTTACCTTCTAGCTGGTCCAAAATATAGGAGACTATCATAGTCCTATATTTATCATCACAATCAACTTTTTTTCCCTTCTTTTTTTGTGAAAAATGCAAAAAAACTATAAATTTCAAAGCACGGCACCTCAATTAGTTGTAGAGTTCGGTATGGCTTACAATTCCACAATTTTAGGATTTTACTTCTAGCTGCTTTAAGATATTGGAGACTAAAAGAATATCAAAATAATGATTCACCAATTATATTCTTTGTAAACCCTACCTTCTCTGTATAACTCCACTATCGCCTTTGATCTTTCTGTCCTACTCTTTAGGGGTATTTGGGCTATGATGGCCATTCTAACTTTTCATGTTGGAAGGGACTGTCAGTAATACGGGGTAGGGAGATGGAACTAGCTGATATTCTGGAGAGGCTCGGCCCTCTAGGTTTCAGGACCTATGTGGTCCAGGGACCCATCTGGAGGGATTTTAACATTGTTTTGCAATAAATCCTAGTAATACTAAAAAATGTTGTAAAAGCGGTCCCATTCTGAGGTGAGAAACTAGAATAAGGGGTGTGGGGGAAATTTCTCTTTTTAAATTGTTTTGAGAAGGAATTTAAGAAAGAGGAGAAATATGTATGTATATATACAATATTGGCATCCAATTTATACATCTTTTAATATGACTGTTAAAGCTGGCAGTTTTCCCAAAGCCAAATTTACACCAGGTTTTGGGGAAAATTCAACTTTTATGTAGTCATATTCAGCCCAAGATTGAAATAGAACAGCACAAATAAATGTTCAGTTACATACACCTGAATACAGTGAGCATTTAATATTGCTAACAGACTAGAGCATCCAAGAAAGTGTAGAGACTTCATATTTTTGTTTAAAATAAAGAACCATCTAATGAGTTCATGTATGGTTTATTGGGACATTTTGAATTGTAAACAAGGTGTGTATATATATATGTATATATATACACGCACTTAATCGATACATACACATACATTCACATACAAAAACACTGCTGAGAATTGAATAGCCCTATAACCATCCCAAATGGAGTCAATACTAGGGGCCAGAGAAGCTCAAAGAGGAAGGGGTCACCTCAGCCAGGTGAGGACAGGGACGATTTCTTGCAGGAGGTGATTGCCTTCACCCTCTCTCTCTGTTTACAATTCTCCACTCTCTCCAGGAATGAAACCACATATTGGACTCCTCACCTGGATATTCCCAGACATATCCCAAACCTAAGTTCCTGCAGTCCTGGGACTGTCTACCCAGTCCAGGACCAAGAATCAGGAAGTCATCCCAGATGCCTCCCTTCCCTTCCCACCTCAACGTGAGATCTGGAAGAAGGAAAGGGATTAATCAGTGGTGACTGCCCCCCCCCCCACAGGTGACAAGTGCAGGAGAGTTCGGAATTGCAGGAGGCAGAACGATGGTTGAGGTGCAATAGAGGCACTGTGGCCACGTGTGCTGGGCAGCTTGCCAGCAGGTTCACAGGAGCCCTGGCAGGCGGGAGGGAGCAGATGGTGAAGGCTGGCTGCTGGGGACCTGGGGCGAGGCTGCCCATCTACACTGATTTCCTGTCTGCTGTCCCCACTCTGAGGCAGGGGGCTGATTTTGTACTCCCCCCAAACTGGCAGGATCAATCCCAAGAGCTGGAATCCTTATTTTGTCCAAATTCCAGCCTCAGAAGGAGCAGTAAAGCTCTCTTAGTATTGACCTGAAAGACAACAGAGATGCAATTTTTCTTCCAAACAACTTAAAACATTTTCCTCTTTTCAAAGGGATAAGATTATGTGAGCTAATTTGGGGGAAATAACTTTGATTTCATTTGTTTTAAAATAAGAGCTAACTTATTGGGCATTCTCTTTTATGATTATCTTTTTTTATTCAGAGGAGGAAACTGAGGGCACAGAGAAGTTATCTAACTATTGTGAGGCCACACAGTTGGTGGGGGAGCCTGAGTTTGTCTATGGACAGGTGTACCCCAGGGTTTGAAGGTATATGCCCATTTGAGCGGGTAGGAGTTGAGGAAAGGAGACAATTAGGATACTTTCAGGAAGTGTATTTGTAGGCTAGTTTGAGAAAATACATAGATAAAAGGCACCTGATAAGTTAGGATTTAGAGGATGATTATGATTGCTGAATCATTATACAGATATTCCTTTTTACTTTCCAGTATATTAGAGTACACAGAGGGAAATACCTGAAGCCTCTGAATGGTAAGCCAGCTGCCTTGATCTCTGATAATGATTGTATGGCTTTCAGTTTGTGATTGTAAAAACCTGGTGAATGACCCTTTCTTGTACTCCTTTATTCTTTTTTTTTTTTTTTCCACTGTAGAAGCTTGTAATCACAAAGGCTACCCTCCTAATGCTAATGGAGGACCTTGAATCAGCTCGGAACTAACCTTCAACT
Source organism: Myrmecophaga tridactyla (assembly GCA_004026745.1). Classification (NCBI taxonomy): domain Eukaryota; kingdom Metazoa; phylum Chordata; class Mammalia; order Pilosa; family Myrmecophagidae; genus Myrmecophaga; species Myrmecophaga tridactyla. The sequence continues at coordinate 16,887 of PVIY010029661.1, read as the reverse complement.
TGGTTCTAGTAGCTCCACTCCTTTACCTTTGTAAATTATTTCTGCTTATACTTGCTGTTGAGATGGTAACTCTATCCCTCCTTTCTGCTTATACCTGCCATTGAAATGGTAATGACTCCATCTCCCCTTGTTTTAATCCATAAAATCTCCTTAGACTGGGAGAGACAGATCTTTAGGCCCTAAGGTCATCTGATCTGCTTCGCCCCTAGCAATAAACTCTTTCTCTGAAACCCCAGTGTTGTTACCTGGCAAAGACGGTGGATTCTTTTGCCCAACTTGCTCAATAACCAATTCCTGAGACACCAGAGTTCAAAGAGAGAGTTTATGACCGCGTGCCTAGTAGGAGAGCAGACAGCCTAGCGGCCCCAAATCTGTCTCCTCGAACTGCAGTAATTCAGATAGTTTTATTAGAGAGGTGAGCAGGGTTTAGGATAATGAGTACAGTGGCCCCAGATGCTCTAATTAGGGGGGGATCTAATTATTGAGCATGCACAGATTGATTACGTACTTAGTCACAGAATGTATGAAAGAAAATGGCAGAATGGGGTATAGGTGACTTTTAGGGTAAACTAAGCTATTGTGCATGTCAGGTGGGCCCACTTAGGTTAGATCCAGTTTCCTTTATCAAGATAGCCTTGGGATTGGGGTGGGGTAGTTCTGGGAGGATCCAAAACCCTTCATTAACAAACTAAGAGCTATCTGTAGTGATTATAGGTTAAAAAACTAGATAACTAGGTACAAGTGAGGGTTAGTCACGAGGTTTTTACAATCACGGGGGCAGAAGATAAGGGCTATACAACCATTAACAGATCAAGGCAGCTGGATTACAATTCAGAGATTTCAGGTATTTCCCTGTCTACTCCAGTATTCTAGGAAGCAAAACAGAATATTTATATAACAATTCAGTAATCAGAATCATCCCTTAAACCTGATTTCTTGGTTACATTGTCATGGACTGGTTCTTAGTTCACCGGGCAGACAACCCACCACTTTCGTCCATGATTCCAAGTTCTCGTAGAGTTCTTCCTGGAGTACTTATGACTTCTGGGCTGTGGGCGAAGGGGGGTGGGGAGGGCTGAAGGGATTAGAAAGGAGAGTATGTGATATATTTCTGACTAAAAAGAAAAAATGCTGGAAAACTGACTTTACTGCAATGAAGAATAGGTTCTCAGCTTCTCTTCACCCCCTTGTTACCATCACTCACAGACAAAAAATCCTATTAGGAAAAATCCTGAATGTGTCTGAAATTACAAAAACGTTGGGAATGAAGAAAGTGAATATAAGGATAAAAGTGAAAGCTCAGGATCTCAAAGGGGCTAAGAAACTGATAGATGAGAAATGGGATTAAATGAAAGAATAGCACCACTGAAATCTGAGACAGAAAAGGAGATTAAGCAAACAGTGTTTTAGCCAACATCATACCAGGGAACCACGGTGAAAAGCAGTGTTGTTTTATTAGCCATACTGTGATGATGGTAGTTACACACTTACAGGCTGATCTTAACACAGTCTTGTACTCGGGTGGCATGCCTGCTGCAGAGAGGGCATGCAGGAGCTGAGCCCAAGAGTAGGTGTGATTAAACTCAGCTAAAAAGAGATCAGAAAAGGAAGGTTGGCATGCGGGGAGAGATCGAGTATTATATTTTACCATCTTCATAATGTATTTTCTGCTATAAAGAAAAAACAGGCTGCTGACACAGCACCCTCTAGTGTCTGGGAGAGTCATTGTCGGCCTCTGCCTGTGTGGTAAGGGTAAGGTCGGTCAGCTTTTGTCAACAGATATTTACAGTAGTAATCTCTAGTGACCCAAAGTCTGCTCGGTCTGCCCGACTGTTGCTCTGAGACTGAAATAGAAATGGGTGTTTAGTCCTGGCCTGGTTGGAGGCAAGAACATGAAGAAATGCTGTGGTGGTGTCTCCCAGTGCTTTGGGGAGCTGATAGTAATAAGTAGCATTTGTCTAGTGCTCTATGGTGTAAAGTCCTTAGCTGCTGTCAGCCTTCGTGTAATGGGAGAGGCTTCCTGAAGAAGGCTTTTCCCAAAGAGCTTTGCATGGGGGCCCTGCTTCTACTCTGGTTGGCAGCTCTGCATCATCCCTGGAGAAAAGACATGTTCCACCTTGAGGGCTTTGGGGGGACAGTGGAAACAGGTTTGGGATCAGTCCTGCACGTAGCCCTGGATGTGTATAAAGCCATGCACACTGGCTGTCACACAGCAAGTGTTGTGAACATTTTCCATCCCTTCTCCTTCTTCTTTGCTATCTTCAAAGAATTAGTAAGATGAACACTTAGACTTGGCCACTCAGTGTCCTTTCTCCTTGTCAGCAGGAATCTAGTCAATTGGCAAAGGAAAGAAAAAGCTAAGTCAATGAATAATAGTGGTAGTAATAATAATCATAATTGCTGTGAATACCAGAATAGCTCAGATGGCTTTTTTAAGCTCTGAGAATTGCTGAAATGCAAGTCTGGTGTGTTCCCAAGGGGCTTCTAAAACACGAGGGAGATTTTATAAGAGGACCAGGTATCAATCTGTGCATGGATATAAAGGGAAAAGACAGCCAAAAGAGCTATTTTCTCTAACCTGTCTAGAGTGAAAAGCCCTTATATGCAACAACCAGAAACACCCTCATCCTTTCCCTGTAGGAGTTTGCCAGACCAAACAAATCTGTATCAGAGAATGTGATTTTCCAGAAAGGAAGAATTCAATATAGACGAAAAATCTAGAGACCCAGAAACAGCCCAAACATTCTTCCTGCTTGGTCATTGAGTGATTCAGAAGAAACCAGGTCCAGAGGTAGTCAGTGAAACCTGGGGGTGCTTGTGGCATGTTTCATTTTTAGTCGTGGGCAAGTTGTACTAGCAGGTGAGGCAAGGTCAGCAATTTTCCTGGGCCTTAACTTACCCTGGGATTGGTACTTTGGACTTGTTGGGCAGTTGGGAGGGAACCCAACTTCGGAACTTTATCTGCCCCATGGCACGTCACCCAGCGACATCATTGTGTGGTCCTGTGTAACTTGTGAGTATGTTGCGTAGGTCTTTGGATGGCTCGGTTGCTGTATTATTCAGAAAAGTATTGAAGAGCTAGGCAGACTTTTCCAGCATGCCGATCAGTGTTCCCCATCAGGCATATGCCCAGCAGTAGTCATGTCTGAGCATGTGCTAATTCTAAGAAGTATTTGGGAGCAACTACACTTTAGTTTTCTAAAAAACTTGAAGATGTTCATAACATAAAGTAATTATGCATGTTAAATGATGCTTTCAATTTTGTTTCCCTTAGGAAAACTTCCCCGTTCCTGAACCAGGCCCAAATGGTAGGTCCTTCTGAAACTCAGCTTATGGTTTATTTATTTCCTGTTGTTTAACCTGGAGACATATATATATGTAAATTTCCTTATCCCTTTTCTCCTGCTGTTTATTACCTCTGCTTGCATTAGAGACTGTGCTTTTGTTAGGCTGAGAACCTAGCCCTTTGTCCTCAGCATGACTGGGGATGCAGGGTGGGGGGCAGTTAACTTTGCTGCTACATGAAAAGGTGTGAGTTTACCGAATTTAATCTTTTCATTAGAAAAGTGAACAGGCACACCGGCCCTACACCCTTCCCCAGGAAGGCCAGTCACCAGAGTGGGCAACTCCAGGACAGGCTATCCAGTGGGGCTGGGAGGGGCTACACGGAGCTGCCACGCTGCACTAAGCCACAGAAAGTAGGTGAGCACACTGGGGCAAGGTTCCCAGCACCTTTGCTCTACTCCTTCTGGGCCTTCCCGTAGGCGACACCAGCGGGTCACGTTGACATGCGTGTTTCCTGGGGTGGTGTCCAGACCTGGGAGGTCATGCGTCCCTGTTGGCTGGGGCAAGGGGCAGAACGTCGATAAGCAGATCAGCCTCTACCTCCATGTCCAGTCCCTCAGGTCCCCTCTCTGTCCTTAAGATGAGTCAGGGATACCCCTGCACACACATACACCCCACCCTCATCCCGGACCCCACAATTCTGGGTGAATATCAGATTGAAGTCAGCTTTCCTGGTGGCCCCAGAGCTTTTTGCTACACAAAGTTCATTTGGGCCATTAGGTTGTTGTTGATTTATAGTGATAAGACTACAGACAATAGATGTTTCTATCAGTATTTAGTAAGTAATGCATATTTAAGGGTTTAAGCGTTCTCACCAAGATACAATGTTCAGAGAAGTGAGAGAGGCACCTGACCGTGTCCTGAAAGTTGTGTCAATTCCAGAGATGAATAAACAAGGGCCATCTTGGGCTCAAAGTGCCAGGCTGTGGCTTCTCTCTCTGAACTAGCATTCTGTTCTCATTCTAGTCTCTTGCTGTCTTAATTGGAAGGAGATAATATGGTAAATTTTAGTTGCAGTTCTAGCCAGTCAAATCTTGTCTCTTTGTACAAATTGATACTTTCAAGAGATGAAAGCCTAAAACAATTTTCCTAACTTAAATGCCTTTTCCCAGTCTTTGATCTCAGAATTACCATTTCTTTCTGTTTACCAACACCAAGGATGAAGAAAGTTCTACACAGCTATCCCTGGTGCCTGGTTCTTGACTTGTGGTCTGGGCAATGTTTGAAACACCTGAATGCCTAGAAGAGCTTTTGGGTCTTGTGTCTTTCTTACGGCAACCCATTCTATTAGGGAGATATTTGTAATGTGCTCATCTCGCTCTGACCGAGCCAGTCATTCTTTAGTACTTATTTCATTAGCATCATTGTTTTAAACTTGGAAAACTGACAACACCAAATCTCATTTTATTCAGACTCATCAAAGAGAAATGCCGGTTGAAATCATTGGATGGTTTAAATGAAAGCTGCATATTTGTAGAGAACAACAGACACGAAGAAATCAGCCTGAGAGCTCGCCAAACCTTGCCAAGCCTAAAGTCTGCCAGAATCAGTCTTTTAGCATATTAATTTTTGTTCTCTTAAGTAGTTGATGCATTTCATCCTACTAATAGTATCTTGTTTACCATGGAGTTCATTGGCTCCGGGAAGCTTTTTTTACCTTGTGATCCTGAACTGCTGTTGCTCTTGAACTTGTTTTCTAAATTTGCACTAAGCCTTGGAAACCAGGCCCTCCCCCTGTCCACAGGGGAGTTGCTGGGACTCTTTGGGGGAATGCCAGAGAAACCATCCCCTCCTTCGTGTTTTCCTCTTTCTCTCTTCTCTTATTAGAAGTGCTGCTGAAGATGCATTCCGTTGGAATCTGTGGCTCAGATGTCCACTATTGGCAACATGGTCGAATTGGGGATTTTGTTGTGAAAAATCCCATGGTGCTGGGGCATGAAGCTTCAGGAACAGTTGTAAAAGTGGGATCGCTGGTAAAGCATCTAAAACCAGGTCAGTAAACTTCAGCTAACCAATGTTTTTTTATTGTTTGTATGGGCAGGCACTGGGAATCGAACCCAGGTCTCTGGTATGGCAGGCAAGAACTCTGCCTGCTGAGCCACTGGGGTCCACCCTAACCAATGTTTTTAAAAATTTTATTTAACATAATATTTGTAAGTGTTTTCTTTGGCAGTGGGGATACAGATGTGAATAAGGCACTTTCAGTCCCTACACACATAGATCTCACTTTCCACAGGGAAGGACAGACCTGAGACAGACAGACAGCTAGTTGGTCACAGTTGTGTAAAAGCACTGCAGGAGAGTGGGGACTTCAGGGTGTGATCAGTCTGTTTTACAGACACCTCGCTTATCTAGGAACAACTCCTGAAGCCAAAAGGAAAAATGTGCCGGGTACGGGAACTGCAAACTGCCTTCACACACTAAGAATCAGTTCCTTGGATACAGTCTTTAATTCTTACTTGGTTAGGAAACCATCAATATTTTTTCTACATTACCTTGATTCATTCTCCTAAGGGGGAGAAATTCTCACACACAGCAAACTATGTTGTTCTCTGGTACAGTGAGTTAAATCCAAGCTGCCTTGGCATAATTAGCTGTTGCTTTAACCTTCCTTTGCTGATGAGGCTACCGCACAGTCTGGAGATGACATCAGATTATTTGGGCAAGGACCTTAAAACTGGTAGGGGTTTGGCAGGAGGTGTCATTCTGTGTTGGTTTTAAGGCTTTATGAGTTCAACCATTTGGAGAGGGATTGACCAGCTCTGAAGACTGTTTCATTTAGGAATATGAAGTCAGGACCTCCACATATTAGTGGAAGTCGAGAAAGCCCTTGTGATTTTGCATGCTTCTTCCAGAGGGAAAGGTTCATAACCTCTAACAGTCACTAATACTTGGTTCTTTGTGAGATGACGTCTGAACCAGGAAAGCAAGGATCTCTAAATTTAAGTAATTAGAAAAATGCATAACATATAAAAGTCCCTCTACTAAAAGCACAACTGTGAATTTTGATGTATAATGTAATACTAGTTAGAAGATAAAACTAAATTGAGATAAAACTCTTCCTGATTATAGAGGCTCTCAAATGCCAGGTTGAAGAATTCATCCAGCATGGCAGGTGAGAATTCTGCCACTGACCACCATTGCACCACCCAGTATGGGTGTATATATATAGTAGGGGGGACACACTGTAGTTAGTGGTCATAGGAATTTCTGTGAGTACTTTTAACACAGAAGGACTTTTAAAAATAGCTCACCATGTCTCTGGTGAGTAAAGGCCAGACCTTCCACAGGTTCTTACCAGTACTCAGAAGAGCCCTCTCTCCCCCTAGTATTGAGGAGAGTAGACAGTAAACCCTCCGCAATTTCTAACTTTGACTCCCCGAGCTTTTGTTTCCTCATCTGTAAAACGGGGATAGAACCACCTCTGGATTGTGGTGAGAAGTAGGTAAGATTTTGTCATGTGCTTTTTGCCCTGTGCTTGGCACACAGTGGGCACTTGATAAGTGGCAGGTCTCAATATCACCACCATTAGCAAATTCCAACCTGTCCTGTGGGCTTTTGCACTTCTTCTCGATGGGGATTGTGTGTTGGGCTCTTCCTGAACAGCCAGCCACTGCAGCCAATTGAAACCTGTGGGCTGTTCCCTAAGCTTGCCCCACGGGGCCTCCTACCTCACTTGTGTTTAGCCTTTACTAGTCTCCTGCTTTTTCCTGGATGCCAGGAGGGGAGGTTTCTTTTTTTTTTAATTTTTTTTAAGCATAACAACATACAAACACAAACATTCTTACCATACGATCATTCCATTCTTGGTATATGATCAATAACTCACACTATCATCACATAGTTGTATATTCATCACCATGATCATTTCTTAGAACATCTGCATCAATTCAGAAAAAGAAATAAAAAGAAAAAAATCTCACACATACCATACCCCTTACACCTCCCTCTCATTGGCTGCTAGTATTTCCATCTACCCAATATATTTTAGCCTTTGTTTCCCCTATTTTTTTCCTATACTCCTTACCACTCCCTTTCATTGATCACTAGCATTTCAATCTACTAAATTTATTTTAACATTTGTTCCCCCTATTATTTATTTTTATTTCATATGTTTTACTCATCTGTCCATACCGTAGCTAAAAGGAGCATCAGACACAAGGTTTTCACAATCACACAGTCACATTGTGAAAGCTATATCATTATACAATCATCTTCAAGAAACATGGCTACTGGAACACAGCTCTACAGTTTCAGGCAGTTCCCTCCAGCCTCTCCAGTATGTCTTAACTAAAAAGGTGATATCTATATAATGCGTAAGAATAACCTCCAGGATAACCTCTCGACTCTGTTTGGAATCTCTCAGCCATTGACACTTTATTTTGTCTCACTTCTCTCTTCCCCCTTTTGGTGTAGAAGGTTTTCTCATTTCTTTGATGCCGAGTCTCAGCTCATTCTAGGATTTCTGTCCCACATTGCCAGGGAGGTTTATACCCCTGGGAGTCATGTCCCACTTAGAGAGGGGGAGGGCAGTGAGTTTGCTTGTCGTTTTGGCTGGAGAGAGAGGCCACATCTGAGCAACAAAAGAGGTTCTCTGGGGGGTGACTCTTAGGTCTAATTTTAAGTAGGCTTATCCTGTCCTTTGCAGGGTTAAGTTTCATATGAACAAACCCTAAGATTGAGGGCTCCGCCTATTGCTTTGGTTGTCCCCACTGCTTGTGAGAATATAAGGAATTAGAAAGGGAGGTTTCTGCTTCTTGCTGTGGAGTAGACCATTCTTGGCCTACCAGGGTTTCTGGACTAGTATCTGATTATCTGGTATAAGACATTCCTCCAGTTCAGGTGGGGTTTAAATCTAGTTGTGACTTTGGTGTGATAGTAGAACCTCCTTCTCCAAGTCTCCTGGCTGTTTTCCACAAATTCTTTAAAAGGTGTAACTAGAGTCCTCTACAGAGCTGGGTACCAGAATGAGGAAAAACCATCCCAAAGCAAAGACTCAGGACCTTGGGATCACTGTGCCTTGAATTATTCATACTTCTATCCCTTCCCATTACACCAGAAAAGTACTATTTTATCTTTAATCAGCAGCTTTTACGTGTCATGATCCAGGGAAAATTTTTGTTCTAAGTAATGCCCTTCTAGATACTAGCAATGTGTGTCCCATGGTTTCTTTTTCCCAAATTCGCACATTTCACTTTTAGCAATCAAAATTTGTCTATCACAATGCCAGGCACTATGGAGAAATAAAGATGGAACTGAAGACTAATCTTAGCGCACTCCCATTCATCCTATCCCATCCCACTCCCTAAGGCAAAGACCTCATGAAAACCAACTGGGAGTAGTTCAGTGGTTAGAATGCCTGTCTTCCATGCAGGAGACCCAGGTTTGATTCCTGGACCATGCACCCCACCCCCCAAAACAAAACAAAACAAAACAAAAAACGGAGACTGGAAAAACCCGTCTCCAACAGGAGAATGACTAAACTGTTGGCGGTGGGGGTGGGGAGCCTATTCATATAAGGAATACTGCTCAGCCATAAAATGTTACAAACTATTGATATACACAGTCTGAAAAGCTTTGTGCTGAATGGAGGAAGTCAGGTATGAAAGAGTACATACAGTATTACCCACTTTTATGACATTCTACAAGAGGCAATACTAATTTATGGTGGAAAACTCAGAACATTGGTTGCCTTGGGTGGGGGTTGAGATTGAGAAGGTACCCGAAGACAGGAAAGCTCTGAGGTAGAGGTAATGTTCTTTATCTTGATATGAATATGAATATATCCCTCAGAATCATCTAATGATCCACTTAAGATTTGTGCATTTCTTTGTATCAAAATTTTACCTAAGGAAAGATCAGTAAGAAAGAATTAAACTCTAATTAGTGATGTGCAGGCGGAAGTGTTTAGGGTGAAGTATACCGATGTCTCAATCTACTTTGCAATGCATTAAAGAAAGGAGATGGGTGATGGATGGAGGGATGGAGGGGAAGTTGTGATGTTGTGAACTTAGCTAAATGTTAATGAAAGAGAGTCTAGGTGGAGGGTATCTGGGTGTTCACTGAACAATTCTTACAACTTTGCTGTATGTTTGAAAATTTTCATATTAAAAAGATAGGGAAAAACAAAACTAAACAACAACCAGAGAGCAATTCCAAGCCTGGGTTTCTAAACAGAGGTAGTGAGAAATAGAGTGGAAGTATGATAGAGCTGGCTGTTCACAGGTCTTGACTATTAGTCTCCACTGTAACAGTCTGAGGCCCCAGGAGGTTGGTGGCTTAGCGGTTCTGCTAACCAGGAAGCAATTATCCTTGTCTTTGTCTAAACGACCGGACTGAATGCAAGCCATACTATAATTATAGCTCTTGCCTCTGTGAAGTCCTTGCCCCATAATTTCAGAACAGGTGAAGAAAAATGTCTGCAAACTCTGTGTCTAGCTACCTCTTCGAGCAGTTTGAGATGGGAACTGAACTTGGCTTGGCTTAGTGATGGTTCTGTGTTTCCCAGGCTGAGCGGTGGCTGTGGAACTAGAGGGACAGGTTGGCTTGTGGCACAAACTGGTAAAAGGGCAGGCCAAGCCAGCCTTGGGAGAAGCAAGTTGATCGTTTGCTTCCAGAGTGTGATCCTGTATTATATCATGTGTTTCCCTGGGAAGGATAAATGGGCCAGGCTTGCTTAGGACACTCTGGGTCCCCAAAGAGGAGGAGGGGTGGCTCATTAGTTTAGATTCTCCCACCTGGCACTTACTGATAACATTCATCCCTTCACAGCATCTCTGCTTCTACTCTTGTTTTCAAAGGTTGAAAAACAAAGAACACTTCAGACAGACATTGCTTCCACTCTTAGACATTGAACCATCTTTGTTTTCCACTCCAGGTGATCGTGTTGCCATTGAACCTGGTGCCCCCAGAGAAACTGACGAGTTCTGCAAGATTGGCCGATACAATCTGTCCCCATCTATCTTCTTCTGTGCCACGCCCCCCGATGATGGGAACCTCTGTCGCTTCTACAAGCACAATGCAGACTTCTGTTACAAGTTAGTACCCTGAGCCGACCAGGCCACCTGGGACCTCTTTCCCTCCATTTGTTTGGTTATCTATCTTGTAGTTTCCTATAGTGATTTATTTTTTCTTTCCAGTTCATAATTCCAAACACAGAAGGGCAGACGTGCCCTTCTTGGTAACATTGACGGAGGGTAGCCTCAAAGAGGCTAAGACTGACTCACAATGATTGGTTTTAGTCACTCAGTCTAACTTCCCTTCACCTAAAGCTTGGAATTTGCCAGCAGCAGATAGAAAATTGTTACTGAAATCACTCACCCCTCCCCAGCCATCCTGCAAAGAACTTGTGGTTCATGCTTCATCGTTGGTTTCCAGTGCAGCCAACAAAGAGGGAACCTATCACTATGATGATGACAACAACAACAAATAGCAATAGTAGCAACTGACATTTACTGGGGAGGCATGGCCTGGGTCCAGGGCCATCTGGGTGGGGACCTTGGATTCACTCCCTTCTAGCACGTGATTTTGGAGAAGTGGCTTGACCTTCCTCTGCTTCAGTTTCTTGTAATTATCCGAAGAATAAATAAGGCAGTGCATTTAAGTCACAGTTATTAGTCCATGCCTTATGCTAAGTGTTTTGCACACCTTATCTTATTTAACCTTCACAAGAAATATAGAGAGGTGGGTACTATGACTGCAGTTTTATGCAAGGGTTGACTAAAGCAAAAATAAGCTGTCTCTGGCAGAGAGCAGAGCCAGGAGTCAACCCTGTACCCATTCCCCTATTCTAACTCTGACCCGAAATGGTCTTGGGATGAGAAGTTGTGTCTGGCTGAAGCAAAGTGCTGCAGCTTCTGTACCTGCGCAGCCCATGGCACTCAGGTATGCTGGCGTGACAGTCTCCTCTGACCCAATACAGTGTGCTTTCCTTTCACCCCGGCCTGATCCCAGTGGTGGCCCTGTCCTCCAGGATGGGGCTGGTCTGAGTGGAGGCTAGATGCCATTCACAGGGGCAGTCTGACAGATCTGAGTTTGTCTAGTGCCCACTGGAAGCTTTGAGAGGAGTCACAAGAGGCCAGAGACCTCTTGATGAGTTTAAATCAACACTTGAACTTATTCTAGAGGAACTTAGGTTACGTGGGTAGGGACCATGGAGCCCAAGGTGTGTCCACCTTCCAGCAAGTGGTTCCTGAACCAGCCAACCTTTCCTGGGCCCTTCCCAAGTCAAGGCAACAAGGAATGTTGTCATGGAAGGCAGAAGAACATAGTGATAATGCTCCAGACTAGTCACTGATCTCTGCCATTTATCAGCTGTGTGACCTTATAACCTCAATCTCCTTGTCCATAAGATGGAGATACTAATTGTACCTCCCTCGTAGAACTGAATCCTCAGGATTCAATGAGATAATGTATATAAAGTTCTCAACATGAGACATGCCACGTAGTAGGTACTCAATAAATGATACCTTGATTATGTCATAGCCATGGTCTTATAATCTCGGGGGACAGAGGTACAGTATTAGGCCAGAAAGGGAGCTTTGGGGTGGGGGTGTAGAGTCACGTGGGGAATGGTAGGGGATTGCTGGTTGGCACTGAACGCAGTAGTGGGAAGACTGCAGAGGTTCGATGGGGGCCATGCCATTTCTGCCTGGCCTCCTTCCTCATGCCACTTTCTGCCTGTCTCCCAGCCTAACCCTGGACCTAAGGATAAGGAACCCTATACCACCACCTCTTTATTGTTCTACCTGCCTTATTTTCCATCTTCCTGCTCCCCGCCTTGGCTTCTTGATCATCCTTTACCCCCTTTCTCCTGTCCCCTGAACACTGTTGTAAAAACCAAGTTGCCTTGTCATCCCCTGGTATTAAGTCATTAAAGTGTAGGGACTCTCATCCGCCTTCTCCCTCAAATCCCACTGAACAAGGTTAGGGTAAAGAGAACCAAGTGATCCTCCCAAGGTCAGTGACAGAGGGCGCTAGATCCCCCAGACTCCTTGTCCAGTGATTCTGCCTCCAGGCCAGGCTGCCTTCCTGTGAGGTTGGCTGTGTTGGATGAGATGTGATAGGGCAGCACAACATCTGCTTAATGGGTAGAAAGATCTCCCAGATAACAATGCTCTGTCATTACCAACCCCAGCCTCCTTTCTCCTTAAGGTATTTGTTCTGAGAAGAGGTCAGAATAATGGCTAGAGGAGCATGCAGTCCCTGACCAAAGGCCACCTCCAGCTGAGAGCCAGAACATGCCTTGGGGGAGGGGGACAAAAGGGAAGGGGCAGATATATCAGAGAGTGAGGTTGGCAGTCCTTGAGACACTTCGGGGGTCTTTGTTATTTCTTTTTCAGCTTTCCTTATGTAGAAATGAAGCTTATAGGGTAGGTGGCTGGAGTGATGACAGGGTCAGAGCAGGAGTAGGGCATGGAGTGGGGAAAATGAGTGAGAGAAGCAGAAGGGAGAAGAGGGTGGTAAGTGGCAGCCAGGCTGACCACAGACCTTGTTTTATTGTTGAAGATTCGCAGGAGGACCATGGCAATGAACCCATGACCTGGCTGCCATCTTCATCTCATTTTTTTTTAAACTTTTTAATCATAATAACATACAGCTTAAAATTTCCCATTTTAACCACTTTCAAGTATACAATTCAGCAGTATTAATTCCGTTAACAATATTGGGCTACCATCACCAATACCCATTACCCCAACTTTTTCATCACCTCAAACAAAAACACTGCTTCTTCATTTCTTTCTGAAATCTGAGGGGTTTTGTGTTCCTATATATGGAAGGTTTGGGGGCGCAGAATAAACACTGGACAATGAGGAACTGACGGAAATTGAATATTAGCTGCAGTGCTGCTAGGACCAAGAGGCAGCTGATGTGGCAGAAGATTTGGAATCAGGAGACCTGGGTTCAAGTCTTGTCTTTTCTACTCACTGGCCTTGTTACCTTGGGCAAGTGTGTTAATGTCAACCAATAAGCTTCAGTTTCCTCTTCTATAAAATAAAGGTGAAAATAAAGCCTGCCCTTCCTGCCTCGCAGAGTCATCCTCAGGATTAAATGAGATAATGGACAAGAAAGCTCTCTAATCTGTAAAGCCTTGTGCAATGTTTGCTGTCATCATCATCGGGATTCTTGATAGGGTTAAGATATCAGTGCACTCGGAAATGAAAACCAAGAACCCAGTGGCGAAGGTGACAGAGCATTTAATCACCTATGTGGAAAAGAGGCCCCCTGCCCATCTTAACCAATCCTGGGGCAGGCAGGCAGCTGCTGTCATCTGATGGGATTCTTCTGGACAGTGAGCCGAGTGATTTGGGGGGGAAGATGCCAGCTTCGAAGCCGCTGCTGGTGGTTGCGATTGTTCGCTAAAGTATAACTGGAAAGGCTACACGTTTGAGAAGCAAATGAAATGTTGGAATGTGACTATGTTAACCCCTTGTTAAATTACCATTTCATTTTTTCTCTTTTTTTTGGGGGGGAGGGGCGGTGCTTGGGCCAGGAAGTAAACCCAAGTTTCCCACATGGCAGGTGAGCATTCTACCACTGAACCACCTGTGCACCCTATTTCATTTATTGATGGCAATCACACCCTATCTTATCTTGATAGCACTTCAGAAATAAAATCACTGAAGTGATTTCTTCAAAGAAATAGATTTCTAGAGTGGGGCAGTATGGCTTGGGTTCTGGATTCAGACTTCTAATTTGAACTCTTTGGACCCCTCACTAGCTTGGAGCAAGTCACTTAGCCCTCCAAGCCTCAGTTTCCCATTCCATAAAATGGGAATAATAATACCACAGAACTGCTCTGAGGGTTTACGTGAGTGAAAGTATTTAAATTGCTTAGTATATCATCTGTTATCATCAATAACCGCCCAATATATGTTAGCTTTTGTTATTGTTGCTAGTCCAGAGGGACTGAGTTCATCTGTTGAATGAATCCCCAGGCTTCCTGACAACGTCACCTTTGAGGAAGGGGCCCTGATTGAGCCTCTCTCTGTGGGGATCCACGCCTGCCGGCGAGCTGGAGTCTCCCTGGGGAACAAGGTCTTTGTGTGCGGAGCTGGTAAGGAACATTATCGACTAGGAATGTGGGAGCCCCTTTGCCCATCTCATTCCCCTTCCACAGGCTGGGATTGGTTTTAGGATCTTTATGGTAGGGGAGGATAACTGTGTCCCATTCCCTCAATGATCACACCTTGCTAGGTAATATCTGCAGACATGCTAACTTAACTGATGTTACATTTCCTAGGCAACATAATCTTTCTGTTTTAGAGAATGACTCAAGATTCTTTTGAATAATTACAGGAAACTAGGGAAATATATTTGGCAATAAAGGAGCAGCTTGGGATTGTTCACATCAGACCAGAGTAGTGTTGGGTTCGTCCATCCACGAGTGCAGCTAACCGTGCCCCTTGGCCAGAGGGAGGAATAGAGTCCGGAGCTGCTGTGAACCAGCACTCTGCTTGCCTAAGGGTTGCAGCTAGCTGCCTTCTCTCTTCCCCTGCTTCCTGCACCCCGAACAAGCCCCAGCAGTTCTGCCCTTCTAAATGCTGAAGACACAGACAAAATGCTCATGCTCCTTGCAGATGTAGGCTGCTCTTCCTCATACACATTTATGAGTGATTTTCTTGGACAGAGCCAAGTAAGCGACTGTAGAACTTTCTCAGATGGGTGGCAGGTGTAGAACAGACTTGCCCCAGGGAGCGAGCAGATTGCAAGACTCAGCTGATGGATTTTTTAAAAAATCAGCCTCAGTAATACCTTTTGGGCATAGAAAAGGAAGTAAGGCATATAACACCTATACACAGAAATTTTCACCCATCAGTCTGAATCACTGTTAATACTTTGGTGTAGAATTTTTTAGTCTTCTTTCTTTTAATGAGACCATGCTAAATATGCTTCATTTTACCTGCTCTTTTAAAAAAATAAAAATCCATATATTGTGAACATTTTTCCATGCCAATAGATAAAAGTTTATAACATAATTTTTTTCCATTCTACATATATAATCAGTAATTCACAGTATCATCACATAGTTGCATATTCATCATCATGGTCATTTCTTAGAACATTTGCATCAATTCAGAAAAAGAAATAAAAAGACAACAGAAAAAGAAATAAAACGAAAACAAACAAAAAAATTATACATACCATATCCCTTACCCCTCAATATAATTTTTAATAGCTATATATAGTATTCTGCTATAGTTTATTTAGATAATCACCCCTTCATTGCACATTTCTGGGAGAGTGACCAAAAAGCAAATCCCCAAAGATGTTTATTCTGCAAAGCCTAATATTGTGGGTCTGGTTTTGATAAAACTATAGTATTGTCTAATACACAGATACTGTGAGGTCCTTGTAGGATGGTCTCCAGGCTAATTCCTGGACACCTGAGCTTCTGGAGCTGCCAGAAATGCTGGGTCAGCTTGGGGAGCCAGTCACCTATCGACAGCCTACAGGGGTGGTCCTCAGAGGGCACATAAAAAGGATATGCCTCTCCTTGGGGAGGTGTGATGAGTTCCTGAGAAGGTGGGGTCAAAGAGAACAGGGGATGAATTCATACCTGCGACTTCTATTCCCTGAACAAGAATATGTTTCCTTGAATCATGCATTCCACAAACATTTGTTCAGGTTTTACTATGTGCCAGGATTGATAGTAGGGATGCCTGAAAGATCTTGGGGAGAGCTGATATTGAATATTTCACAGACTCCTATTTTCTGTTTTGTGTAGGGCCGATTGGACTGGTCACTTTGATCATAGCCAAGGCAATGGGAGCTGCTCGAGTGGTGGTGACTGGTAGGAAGGTTTTCTTCTTTCTAGATTTCCTTGAAGGAAATAGCTGAGCCTACAGTTTGGGACAGGGGTCCCTCTTCCTTAGCTTGGGCTCCGGTCTTGAAAAGATCACATCAGGGCTCAGGATGAGAGTCTTTTGTGAAGCTGCTGGGAGAGGGTCACTGCTATGGAGAAGGGACCCTGGCTCTTCATGGGTGGACCTCAGGTGCCCATGTGCCCCTTGGCCCTAAGAGGAGGCTTAACCCTTGGTCTATGTGACCAAGCCCAGGGGACAAAGAGAGTGTTTTGTAGGGGTATGATAAGAGAGTGTCTGTGTGTGAGATGTGTGGTAGGGGTGTGAAGAAGGAAAGGGATGAGTGTGTGTGTGTGAGGAGAGGGTATCTGGGACGGTACGTGTGGGTGTGCATGCGGAGCTGTGTTGGGGGGCACATAGAGGAGAGTGGGTGTGTGGGTATATGATGTGGCGGTGTGTGGGGGTGCGAGGGGTGTAGAGGGGATGGGAAATGGGCTCAGGGATACCACCCACATCAATAGAGCCTCCTTAGCATCAGAACCACCATTTCCATTATTTTCTCCCTAATTAGCGATCTGTTTTCTCAGTTTAAAAGAAACTTTTGTTCCATTTTAGATCTGTCTGCTTCTCGGTTGTCCAAAGCCAAGGAGGTAGGGGCTGATCTCATCCTTCAGGTCTCCAAGGAGAGCCCTCAAGAAATTGCCAGTAAAGTAGAAGATTTGCTAGGATGCAAGCCGGA